>SNQJ01S0027798.1:105826-119167 GCA_010110895.2 Picea sitchensis
ATGGTTGGAATAGTTAAGAGTAAACACAAAATGAATTCATTTCTCCTTTTGCAGTGATCTCCTCTCCTTACGAGTGCTCTCATACCAAATTAACATTAAACAAAAAAATATTGATGCACACACACAATCGTGAGACCAATTGTCTCACTCAGTCCATAAACATCTACAACCAAATGCTAATTTCGAAATTATTCTCGAATAGATAGGATAAACAATATACATGAAAGCCTAGCTTTCAGAACAATATCTTGTAACCGATCTTTATAAAAATTGTGAATATCATCAACCTTCTCCTTCAACCCCTGTGTAAAAATGAACATCTCACCTTGAAAAAAATGTTTTGTATTTACATACTTTATAATTTTAATACACTAAAACTTCTCTTCTATCAAAATTCTTCAAAAAATACTTATTAGATATTTAAAAAAATGTTTTGTATTTACATACTTTATAATTTTAATACACTAAAACTTCTCTTCTATCAAAATTCTTCAAAAAAATACTTATTAGATATTTAAAAAAACATTGATATATTTTAATATTATTATAATTTGTTATTTTAATGAAAAATATATTCACTTTAAAAAAAAATTCCACATATAAATCCAAAAATATCTTCTACTAATACAATATTTACTATATATTAAACATACTCAAAATCCATCACTCAAAATGCAAAAATATCAATTACCAACAAACTATTTACTCTATATTAGACAGACTCAAAATCCATTACTCAAAAATGCAACTATTGAAAATTAAAATTTATAGATCATATTTTTTTAAAGTATTTATTTATTATGTATTAGACTTATAAACAAAATAAATCAAAATCCATAACTTAAAATGTCATTATTAAAAATTAAAATTTCTACATTAAAATTTTTAATTTTTTATTAGTTATAAACAATAAGAATTAGAATTGATATATCTTTTATCAAATAAATATAATAAAAAATAATATTTAGATAAATATTTTATTATTAATTATTTTTTTTATTATAAATATTTTTTTATTATATTAATTATTCCACTTAAAATGTTGAACGTTATAAAACCAAATATCCACAAATATTAATAACAATATTATTATTATTTTCACTATCTTTTTCAAAATAAATAACATTGGACATTACCATTTGCTACAAAAGTAAAACGCCTTATTCTAAAGCTTTCTTTTGTATTCATTCTTCTTTAATATCTATTTGATGTGGAATTTGTGTTGTGGTGACCACACCACACATGCAGTGTGCCTTATTATAAAGCTTTCTTTTGTATTCATTCTTCTTTAATATCTATTTGATGTGGAATTTGTGGACCACACCACACATGCAGTGGTATTGGCTACAAGGATAAAAGCATTCTTTTTGTATTCATTCCTTTTTAACATAAAAAATGTGGAACGTTTGTTGTGGTGACCACAACACACATGGAGTGGTATTGGCTATTAGGGTAAAGTAGTTGATTATAAAGATTTTTTTTTAATTCATTTTTATTAGTCTCTTTTATGGGATTATAGTAATGAGTTTGTTTTGGATGTGACATTAATTTACTTTTTACCATAAATTTGTGTATAAAATGCAATGTTTAACATAAGAAAACATATATATATTTTTGATATAATAAAAATATTTGTGTTTCTCATTTGTAATTGGTTGATAGAATTGAAGTGTTATTGTTCCCTTCACGTTTTTCAATATATAAAATTAATTACATAATCAATGAATTTCACCCATCACCACATCTAAATATAAAAAATTGTACTACAAATAAATTATTATTATACATTATTATATTTATATTATTATTTATTATTATATTTATATTATATTTATTCTGTGATATATTATTTAGATTATATTTATTATGTAATATAATAAATATATAAAAATATATATTATTAAATTTGAAAGTTTATTTTCAAAAAGAAAAATTGAATATTTTTAAAATGTAATTTGCATTTGGCTAGCTTAACTTAATTGAAAGGAAATTTAGGTTAATCCCAAAACTATACAACATCCACATTAAAGTAAAAATGTGATCGCCAATATGACATATTTCTTGTGAGTCTAAATCGAATTCTTTGAATTCCAATATATCTCACTACTAAGCTGTCATACAACCTTTGTTTAACATCTATTAAATATGAAATGTGTAATATGGTGACCATACCACCACACTGTAAAGACAAAATACTCCAAACATATGAAAATTAGCAATTTTTTTTATCATTGGACAAAAACCCTACAATTAGTACGGGCGATATTGTTTCGCTTACATAGGAAAAGGCGGATAGGCACGGAAATGCAGCGTGGGATATAGGGTCATCAGATAGCCACAGTTTTTTCGTCTAATCGGATCAAAATTGTCTTCAATGTGAAACTGCTATTTCAACAATTTAAAACTAATTTCAAGATTTAAGTGCGCAAAATTAGAATTTAAGTAATACGAACTTGTATTTCAACAATTCTTCGTACCAAATTGCTATTATTGAGTGCTCCATATCAAACACCCTGAAATGCAACCCGAATTTGATTCATCTTTCACAACCAGAAGACTGAAGTGACTGATTGAACGTTCAGCAACTAAACGTATTTCAAGCCAGGTAGTATGGATACTATTGTTTCGTTGACAACATATGCAAGTAAAGCCTGGACGAGGAAGTACACGGATTGTCATTTTGGGTGAGGAAATACATGATTGCCAATTTTTATTTGATTTAGGTTGTAGTTTAATTGTTTTATGTTTTTTTTTTATTTTTTTTTATTATATTTTATGTTTGATTTTATCTAAAATTTGGTCATTAAATTTTAGATCTGAGTAGTTAATTTATTTAATGTGAGTGTCTTAAAGGTTTTTAAATTAAAAATAAACTGAATTTATTTTTAGATTTAAAAATACAATTTAAACAATATAAAGTTATAATTTCTTACAAATTTATCTCATCAAATTTATATAAAAAAAAACCAGACTTAAAACAGTTAGAAAAATCCTTTTAATATTCACAACTCCAACTAAGTCAATGGTCTGGTCATATTACGGCCATTCTTAACTCATTTGTAGGTTTGGATTATCTAAGGTGTAGCGATAAGGTCAACCGTTGAATTTATAGCTGGGCGGTCTGATAACCTAAATCTACAATTGAATTACTATCTGGGTAATATTACAATGTGTTTGGGTTCTTGTCATCCGAAGAAAGGAAGGAGTAATATTCCTTTAAAAAAAGAATGAGGATAACAAACATACGGAGTCCAATCAGGGTTGGTGGGTGGCCATGTACTGGTCATTGAAAATTGGAGTATAATGGTGAACTGGACTGCTCAGCAATTCCTATGATTGAGAGAAAGCAAGGCAACACCAACTTCTGCAATATGAGAAGGAGGTTGTGCGCTCCATTTTAAGTATGAAAGTGACTCAGTCCAAGTTAGCGATTAGGCCCAACAAGACCATATGTACAACTTTTCAAATTTGGATCAAACTTGTTTTAGTTTAGGAAATGTTACTCATTAAATCTTTTACATAGAAGATTTTTTTGACACCAACCATGTACAATACATTAGTTGCATCAAGGGATGTTTTTTATAGTTTGGTATGAGGAGGATGTCTACAATACATTAGTTGCAACAAGGGATGATTTTTATAGTCTATAAGGGAGATGTGTAATGACTTCGGTATTTCTATGAGACATTCCTTTTTTATACCCCTAATACCTATAAACCTCCTACTTAGCATCCCCCAACATTTACAATATATTGAATTTATTTTACACAATTTTAAACCCCCTTTTATCAATGAACTTGAAAGAAATAACTTTAAACACAAAAATATTGATTCACACACATAATAGTGAGACCAATTGTGTGACTCTCTCCATATTCATTCATCAAACTAGAATTACATACATAGCATATGAAACAATCCAATTGACTCCTAAATCCAATTGACTCCTAAATCTGTGAAAACCACCTGAGATCTATAGAGATAGAGAATCTAGTAAACATCTACAACCAAATGTTAATTTTGACATTGTTCTCCGACACTCCCCCTTAATTATCTACAACACCTAACTGATTCCTAAATATTTCAAACTTTGCCTTTCCAAGAGGCTCAATGACCATATTTTCATTTGTATTAGAATAAATTATACCAATCTCCCTTGAGTGTCTTTTTCCTTATAAAATGATATACCAATCTCGACTGATACACATGATTGTTGGCTAGTTTGATGGAGCTTTGATTATTACATTTGATAATTGTTGACATTTTCTATTCTTCTCTCATATCTTCAATAATTTTCCTCAACCAAAATGCCTCACAAGTAGCATAGTTACACAAGGCATCCCCTATCGAATGCTGAATGTATATCCTATGGTTGATTTTCTGTCATCAAGATTTCCAAATCAGAATAACTTGTCAACTTAACATCAAACCCATTAGTATACTTAATACCAAAATTAGCAGTCCCTTTCATCTATCCAAGTACTCTTTTTATTGCTAACCAGTGGCTTTCATGAGGCTTGGTCATGGATGAACTCAGCATGCTCATTGAATATGCTATATTTGGTCCGGTTGTAGTGGGATAGTTTATACTTCCCACTAACTAAGTGTACTATCTACCTCTTTTGTCCCATCATCATTGTAGAGTTTTTCATTTTGTTCTAAAGGAATAGACATTACTTTACATTGATTCATATTGAACCTTTTAAGTAGATCCCTTGTATATTTTTTGTGTGTGATTAGTGTTTGACTAGCTTCCCTCCATATTTCAAGACCTAAGCAATACTGCAACTCACCAAGGTATTTCATCTCAAAAACCTATGACAATTATCTTTTAATTTCATCAATCAAGTGAGATGAATTGTCTGTTATAATGAGATCATCCACATACAAGGATATCAGAGAAACATGCCCCTTCTAATCTGACTTGGTATACAGGTTTGGGTCACTCAGACTTTTCATAAAACCTTTCTGATGAAATAAAGAGTCAATCTTCACATACAAAGATATTGGTGCATGTTTTAGTGCATATAAATATTTCTTTAATCTACAAACAAGATTCTCTTGACCTTTATTTACAAATCCTTCTCATTGAACAAGATGTACTTCTTCCTCTCGTTCCCCATCTAAACAATCAGACTTAACATCTAGCTGATGAAGTTTCCAACTATGTTTTGTAGCTAATGCAATCATTAATCTAATTGTGTTTAACTTCGCTACTGGTGCAAAAGTATCTTCATAATCGATTCCCTCTTTCTTTGAATATCCTTTTGCAACCAAACCTACTTTGTATTTATTTATACTTCCATCAACATTAAATTTAGATTTGAATAGCCATTTGGATCTTATAGGAACTTTATTTTTGGGGAATTTTGTTAATTCTAAAGTATCATTTTTCATTATTGACTCATACTCTTCCTTCCTTGCATCTCTCCATTATTTATGCTCATTAGCTTGTTTAAAATTCAAAGGTTTTATGACATTCATTACTTCAATCATCCAAGCATAGTATTTATGCCTTTCTGATAGATGAGTTTGGCGTGATGACCTCCTTGGTGCTTCACTACTTTCACCTTGTAACACACCCACTATCGTAATTTAAATTTTTTTTGGGGATTATCTCCCATAAATGAGAAATCTTCACCAACCCGTATTAGCAAAATACCAATCCCTGACTCTGTACCAGGATTCGGGGTCCCTCCTATCGAGGTTTTGACGCCCACGATATCTTGACAACTACAAACACCTTATTTATGCTCATTAGATTTTTTAAAATTCAAAGGTTTTATGAAATTCATTACTTCAATCATCCAAGCATAGTATTTATGCCTTTCTGACAGAGATGAAATTGGATGATGGACCTCCCTGGTGCCTACCTACTTTCACCTTGTCACACACTCATTATCGTAATTTAAAATTTTGGGGTTAATTTCCCATAAATGAGAAATCTTCACCAACCCATATTAGCAAAATACCAATCCCTAACTCTCAGCATCAGATCTGGGTCCCTCCTATCGGTGTTTTGACGCTTCATCGACATTCTCGAAGGCACTACAACACCGATCTCCTCACCTCCTAGGATCCTTTCAATTGGCCCTAGCAGACGAACGGTCTTGGATCTTTTCGTGAAATCGCATATCGCGGTTTTGTTAGGTAGGAGTCTTTTGTTCCGAAAACCCCGATTTCCCAATCACGACTCTTCGGGATCCTCCAACACGCATCCACCAATCGAACGGCTCGGACCTCGTCGGGAAATCGTGGATCGATATTCGAACGTGCAAGAGTTTATTACCTCCGAAAACCCCGATGTGTTAAATCCCGAATCCTCTCCTGATGTCTGACGCATGTCCTACCGAGATCAACGGCTAGACTTTCTTGATTTTCGAGGACTATGGAGGACCCTGCTACAGACGAAACTCCGGCACCGTTGGTTCCATGATGCTTCCCAGATAAAGCGACACGGTCTTCCGGGCGATCGCTGCCTCCCGCGACACAGGAAATCACGGGTCGTGGTTTCTAAGAGGTATTTTCGCCAACTCAATGTTTGAACTCACTGGATTCAGGCTAATTGCCCTCTGGACGGACGCCATGAATGTACTCAGTTTTTCTTATGGTTTCCAATTTTTTCCAGTGCTTGAATGTGTGCCCGGCAGCTCCGCCTCCACTTCAGGGACTTGAGGTAGTTCACCATCGGATGTAGCCATCTGGGTAGAGTTTTCTGCATTCGAAACCCCGGATATACTAACCTTAGCCTTCCACACCTCTACCTTTCGGATCTTCCGCCAATGCATTTAAAATCAATGGCTAGTATTTTCTGACAAGGAAGTTTAACTGCATTTTAGATCGATTTATTATATTTGGAATTATGGCAGATCCGAAAGTCACATCACTTCCCTCGAGAGCGCTCCTCTGAGGTTATTATACTCCATAACCTCTCCATCCAACGCCCAATGAATGTGGAACCGAGATTCAATGTCCGTGATTCATTCTTTTGGGGTTTTGGGATTTACGATCTCTCATTCCTTGCTGTTCATTTATGGAGGGTGGTGTAATGCACTATGCTATTTCTACTGAAGGGTCATGAATAGATTAGGGTTCTCCTGACGTATTTCATCCACGACCGGTTGTTCTCACTACCAACCCTCGGAACCAGAATTGCCCTCCTCGTGTACTACATTAAGGCCTGGTATATTCATCATCAGCCTCAATTTAGTAGAATCCTTTCTGTGTAGGGAAATTCTCTGAAGAGATTCTGTCTGTAGCTCTGAAGCTTAGCAAGGAAGATAGTTTCTTCAGAACGACTGAGGTGGTGAGATATACATTTATCAGTACGTTTCCCCTGTGCTAAACATAAGCATCACCTTTCATACCAGAACACGTACCAATTCATGCTAGGAGTCACTATAATTTCACCTATTCTATAACCATATCTATACATGGATCAATTTCTCATGCATATCCTATACAAGAAATATGCATACTTCATACCATGAACATGTGTGGAGTTTGTCCACTTTTACAGTTCCCTCCTGAGCCTCTCCTTTCCAATGTTTCACGCCATATCCTCCATGTAGGTCTTGTATAATGACTCCCTCTCTGCCCATCTCTCCTGGGCTCCATTGCCTCACAAGCGAATGGGCGGTTCACCATCCCACGTTCCACCTCATTAAATCTGCCCAAATGCACCAACCTCATGTAGGTACAGATTTGGATGCTGAGCTGTCTCTCCTGCTGAGTCCAACACGGTCTTTTAATTTTCAAGGAAGTTAACGCCTCCTTTTCAGGTGCCCTCCACCACATCGTGGTCTCTTTTCCTAAGACATCCTCTCAAAGAAATTCGCAATATAATTTCATAATGTTATTTACATTCATCGACCTTCTTCATAAGGTCCACTCACATCATTCACACTGATGAGTTTTGCCATAGTTCTCGGCTAGTTCAGTTATATTTACAACCTGGGGGAAACAGGGTGTTACACACCTCTTATTCTCCTTTGGGGTGAATCTTCTCCTCCTCTTGGTGTACTTTGGCTACTTGTAGTATGCATATGGCTGAGTTCTTCGTCCTGTTTTTGCTTATGTTCATCATATGCTTCTTATTTGACATTTTCATCATGATCATAAGGAATGTGCCATCCATCATCTGCATGATCATGAAATAACACATCTCTACTTGCAAAAAAGTAATGTGTGCAATGATCAAACATCTTATATGTTTTTTTATCAAAACAGTGACCAATGAAAATGCACTTGATTTCTTTTGTATCTAGTTTTCTCCTATCTTCTTTATGAACATGATACAAATAATTTATTCCAAATATTCTTAAATGGCTTACTACTCGTTTATAACCATAAAGAGCTTCAAAAAGAGTTTTATGGTTTAGACTTTTAGTTGGACTTCTATTTTTCAAATAAACAATTGTACAAATAACTTCATCCTAAAATCCATTAGTAAGATTTTTACCTTTTAACATGCTTTGTGCACATTCCACTAAGATTTTGTTCTTTCTCTTAGCTACTCCATTCTATTGTGGCGTATGTGGCACTTTATATTGTTGTACAATTCCAAGGGATTTGCAGTAATTGATGAATGCACTAGATGTATACTCTCCCTCTTGATCTGATCGAAGGATTTTGATGTTTTTTCATGTTTGTTTCTCATCCATTTTATAAAACTCTTTAAATCATTCAAATACATCACTTTTCTCTCCAAAAATGAACCGATGTATATTTTGTGGAATCATCAATAAATATCAAGAAATAGTATGCTCCACCAAGTGATATTGTTTGCATAGGACCACACCCATTTGTATTCACAAGTTCAAGAACATCTATCTTTCTTTTATCTATATGAGTCGGGAAGTATTCCCTATGCATCTTCCCTAATGCAGACCCTTCACATGTAGAATATTCATTATTAAGCAATTAAATTCCTTGCAGAATTCCTTGTTTTTTAAGGAGTAACAAATCATGATCTAGTTAAGGTGGTCATTCCTTTGGTTCCATAAAAATGTTGTTGTCATGGTTGTGGATGCTAGTTCTTGATGAAATTTTTTCTTCACATCAATCTTTTATAAACCTCTGACTCTGACTCTTGTTGCAATAATCTTATAATGATCCTACATATCTTTTACCACACAATGTGAATTTAAAAATTCTACCTTCAAATCTTGACTTGTTATGGTGGAGACTAAGATTAAGTTTTTGTTTATGATAGGAACATACATAACATTTTGAATATGTTTGAAACAACCATTTTGTAATGTCACATATACATCACCGTGTCCTTTAATTTGATGTGAGTGGTCATCCACAAGATATATATTAGCATTGTTATTTGTTTCATGATAATTTTCAAGCTAGTCCTTATTACAAGATATATGTATGGAGGCACCGAAATTAACAAACCAAGCTTGTGATTCATCTATTTCAATGGACAAGGCATCATATGAAATAAATAATCAAAATCAACAAACCAAGCATGTGAGTCATCTATTTCAGCGGACACGACAACATATGAATTAAATAATCTGATATTTTTGAAATCATCATTCATTGTTTCTCATGCATCAACAAAATCACCATTATGCCTTATGTTTCTATGTTTCAATTCATCATAGTTCCTTTTAATGAAATTTCTAGAATAGTTTCCAAACTTGCCAAAGTAAGAACATGCATCGTTCCTTTTGACATTTGCATTAAACTTTGGAGGTGTCATACCTTTCTTTTGGCTTTGCATATGGTGTCTTTCCATAAAGTGGCTTTCTATATGGTGGCTTACTTCCCTTATTTATTTCCCATTTCTTTCTTATGGAAGGCGCTTTCCGTTTCACCATCAATGCTAGATCATAACTTTGAGACCTTTAATTAAGGTTCTTTCACCATTCTTCCTCATGCATAAGTATACCTTCCATTTTTCAAAAGTAGGAGCCTTCTCCCTCGCTACAAGACCTGTGATAAATATTTGGTAGTCTTCTAGCATAAAATTTAAGGTTATAGTGACTAAATCAATGGTAGATATTGTTTCACCTATAGTACAAAGTTTATCTTTATTACATTTGATTCTTGAAATTAAATCACTGATACTTTCATTCTCTTCCATCATGATAGAAAGAATCTTACTCTTCAAAAACATGACTGGATTTGTGTTCTTTGATTCGTACATATATTTCAGAATTGTCCATGTCTCTTTGGACATTGTGCAATATCTAATATGAGTTATGAGATTGTCTTTTACACACATTCTTAGCAGCACATTTTCCTTAGTTGAACTCATTTCTCCGAGTCTTGAATTGATGCAGTTCTAGATCCTACGACGACATCTGGATTAACTTCACTACATGATGCAATGGACCATACATTGTATCCTTCCATCAATGTCTGCATCTTAAATTTCCAATTGATATAATTTGCGCCATCTAAATTGGTTGCTTTGGTTAAATAGGATTCCTCTGAAGGGTTAGCCATAATTAAGCTCACAACTTCAAATCAAGCGACAAAGCTTCCACAAATAAAAAATTAACTTGACACCTTCGCAAAATTTTATTGTATCGTGACAACTCAACAATATGCTAGTCTAACTACTTTTCCTCAGCGCATAGATCAAACTTCTCAAGTTACAAATTTTCAACAAACAATTCAAATTCTACAATTAGTATGCATATCGAACTTCTTTTGCATGAAACAATTCAAAAAAATATGAAACAAACAAATCATGCCACAATAGATAGCAAGCTATTAGCAAAAATCACAACATTCTTCTTTGTAGCAGCCTCTCAACTCAACACAAAACCATAGAGGAAAAAAAGAAAAACACTCAGAGTGACAAAAAGGAAAAGTACAGTTCAACAGACTAACATTCTTTCTTCTTTGTACTCCATCGATCTACAACAATCTGCTACAACAATATTTCTTCCTCTAAAGTATATAATTACAAAAACCTCTTTCTTTGTTGTTCTCCTTTGCAGAGGCGTCATGCTATAAAGAAATGATAGTTCATTTTTTGTTCTTCACACATGAAGGCTCCTTCATTGTTCTCTCTTACATGCAGGCAATGATTCTTCCTGTACAACGTATACTTCGAGCAAACTCTTTCTTTGTCGTTCCCCTTTGTAGCGACATCATCCTATAACACAACGATATTTCATTTGTTGTTCTTCACAGAGGAAGGCTCCTTCAATTTTCTCTCTTACACGCACGAAACAATTCTCTTACACACAAATCAAGAGAATTGAGCGTATTCAACAGTGGATAGTCCAAAAAACTCACTCTGATTGCCCAACACACTAGTGCTTAGTCAATACACAATGGTTTCACGGTTGTAATAGTCACGAGTAAAAAAAAATGAAGTGATTTCTCCTTTGAGTTGTGCAATTGTGCAACAATTTCTCCTTTTTTAGTGATCTCCTTACTGTCGCTCTGATACCAAATTAACATTAAACAAAAAAATATTAATGTACACACATAATCATGAGACCAATTGTCTTAGTCACTCAAGATTCATTCATCAAACGAGCATTACATATATAGCATATTAAACAACCCAAATGAGTCCTAAATTTGTGGATCTGAAACCACTTGAGATCTAAAGAGATAGAGAATCATGTAAACATATACCACCAAATGCTAATTTTGACATTATTCTCCAATAAATAAGATAAACAATAAACATGAAAGAAAAGATTTCATAAGAATATCTTGCAACTATCTTTATAAAAATTGTGAATATGAAGAGCCTTCTCTTTCAATAAATGTATAAAAATAAAAAATTTAATATATACATACTTTGTAATTTTAACACACTAGAACTTCTCTCCTATCAAAATTGTTCTTCAAAAAATACTTAATACATATTTAAAAAAACATTAATATTTGAATATTGCTATAATTTGTTATTGTAATTAAACATATATTCACTTTAAATAAATCCTTTATATAAATTCAAAAATATCAACCAACACAATATTAACTTATTGAAAATATATTCACTTTAAAAAAATTCCTCATATAAATAAAAAAATACCATCCACCAACACATTGTTTACTATATATTAGCCATACTCAAAATCCATCATTCATCTTTAAAATTTCTCCATCATATTTTTTAAAAAGATTTATTTATTATGTATTAGACTTACCAATAAAATAAATCAAAATCCATAACTCAAAATGTCACTATTCAAAAAATTAAAATTTCTATATCATATTATTTTATTTTTTTACTATTATTCAAAATTAAAATTCTTATACTTTTATCAAATAATTATAATAAAAACTAATATTTAAATAAATATTTTATCATTATTAATTATTCATTCATTTCATTGTAAACATCATTATATTCATAACTATCTTTTTCAAAATAAATAACATTGAACATTACCATTCTACAAGGGTAAAGCAGTTGATTATAAAGCTTTCTTTTGTATTCATTCTTCTTTAACATCTATTTGATGTGGAATATGTGCTGTGGCCACCACACCACACATGGAGTGGTAAAAACAAAATACGACAAACATATGGAAATTAACAACCTTTTTATCATTGGAAATAAGTGTCATATTTGCTTATAAAGTTTTCTAGGTTACGGTGATAGGAAAGTGAAATATTCGTTAAGCAATTCAACAAAAACCCTACAATTAGAAAGGGCTATAGTATTTCGCTTACATATAATAAAAACTAATGAAAGTTACTGAGTCCAAGTTAGCGATTGGGCCCAACAGGACCATATGTACAATTCTTCAAATCTGGATCAAATCTGCTTTAGCTAATCAGGAAATGCGACGCATTAAACCTATGGTTCCGTGCCGCCCTTTGAAATCGACTTTCAACTTCTGCTTACGGCTCAGCCGAAAAAGGACAATTTTTATTTATTTTTACGGCTCAGCCGAAAAAGACAATTTTTATTTATTTATTTTCATCCTAGGTATCACAATTTTCACCGAATGAAAGCGTACGATGTATCAATTATTATGGTGATTAGTTGCGCTAGAGGCGCATTCTAGAGGGCAGGTGAGTGTGAGGTGTCGGCTTTTATATATATATATATATATATATATATATATANCGTATACACATAAGTTTGATAATGAGTCGCGCGCTAAAGGCGCAATCCAGAGGGCGACTGAATGAGATGTGTAAAGATGTTTTTAATATATATATTATTTGTGTATAGTTTAAAAGTAAAATTAAGTGATATTCATTAAATAATAAATAATATTGACTATTTTATATTTTTAAAAGTTAAAATAGAATTAGATATATGTAGATGTTAATAATTATTAATAATGTCACAAGTGTAAATTGAAATTTTTATGTAATAAATTAAAAAACATAGCATGAAAA
>SNQJ01S0027798.1:119217-129826 GCA_010110895.2 Picea sitchensis
GTGTAAAGATGTTTTTAATATATATATATATATATATATATTTATATATATTATTTGTGTATAGTTTAAAAGTAAAATTAAGTGATATTCATTAAATAATAAATAATATTGACTATTTTATATTTTTAAAAGTTAAAATAGAATTAGATATACGTAGATGTTAATAATTATTAATAATGTCACAAGTGTAAATTGAAATTTTTATGTAATAAATTAAAAAACATAGCATGAAAATTGTTGAGTAAAACCTAATTTTATCTTTTTTTTTATATATATATATATATATATATATAATTTGGTTATAAAATATTATTTTTAAATGAGGATAAGCAAATTTTATTTATTTTATAGTTGAAATTTTCAAAATATATATTTATGATTAAAGAATATTTATTAATATGTAATTGTTAGCCATATTTAATGAAATAATAAGTTTTAATGAATTTTACAATTTTCAATTAATTTTAATGGATATTATTGATTAAATTTTAATAATTTTAATAAAATTGAAAGAATTTTAAATATCAAATTAATCATTTAAAATGTTTAGCTATTATTATTAATATAACTTGTTATATAATTTTACAAAATTTTCCAAAATTATTTTAATATATAAAATATTATGAAAAATTCAAAAAAGAAAAAAAAATAAGTTAATAAAATTTGACTTGCCATCTATAATCTATAGTATTTATCATGGAAGTAGGTGTAATAATAATAATAATTTGAATTCTCACCAACCAATGATATATATCATGGAAATATATTTTAATAATAATAATAATAATTAGAGGAATATTATTTATTATGAAAATATATAATAAAATAAACTAAAATAATTTTATTCCTTATTTTAAAGAATTAAGTATTTAATATTTATTATAAAAATATATAATAAAATAAACTAGAATAAATTGATTCTCTATGTTAAAGAATTAAATATTTCTTTATTTTGAATTTTCTAAGTAATTATTTATTAGATTTATGATTAGCATGAATATATTCTATGTAAATATAAATAAATGTGATCATTTTTATTCCAAAATGTGAAGTAGATGGTCATTTTTACGTATCATGAAAGGATATAGATAATTATATTTCAAGACAATATATTTTTTAATTGTTTTCATTGTATTTTATAATTTCTTTTGTAACTATATTAACTAAATTGAAGTGTGTTAAAAACAACTTTTAAAAATAAGTTATTGCTTGAAGATGTTCACATAAGAGAACTTTATTAATTGTTTCATTAGTTTTTCATCACTTACAATAAAATTTTTTGGTGGAAACCCTAGACACACTACATTGGTTTTATGTTAAATGTTTGACAAAATGTATGCTCACAAAGTGTTTGAAGAAATCCATGTCCAGTGGAAAGCTAATAACTCACAAGTGTTTGAAGAAATCTTTGTTCAAAACATTTGTGATAGATATCTTGATACAAAGGTCGAATTTCAGATTATGATCAAGTACATCTCTAGGAAAATCTTATGTGTGTGGTCGAATTATACCATTTATCTTTTTTATTGTCATATTTGGAAAGATTCAACACTCATCTTGGCATTGCATTTGGGTGGAGTGGTGGGAAAAAAAACTGTGTCAAATTATGAAAACCTCTTTATTTTAAGGATGAGGTTTGAAATAAATCATCTAATTTGGAATATTTGAAACCTCCTATATCAACTATGTATATTGTGGAGCCATATGAAGTTGTGCCTAAACTCTAAAAGCTGGAGGTTACAGGTTTGTATGGTTTATGGCCTTCTACTTCAAATTTGTATGAATGGATTTTTTTCGACATGGAAAAATCATTGTGAGGTTTATTTGTGCTCAAAGGGATTCTTATTTTTGAAAATACAATTGATTATCAAAAAAATTTAAAGGATGGTCCTCGGTTTTGGGGTAGAGTCAGACTTTTGATACCCCTTTGTTTTTATATTTTGATCCTTCCACTATGTCTATGACAAAGGTTATAGTTTGGTTCGGCTCTCAAGTTTGTCACTTTATTTTTATCATTTAAAAGTTCTTCACGATATTCGAAATTCTTCGGGAGATTACATGAAAATCCTTCAGTATATTCGAAATCCTTTATTTCATTCCAATTCATCAAAGAATCATTCTATTTACAAAATTTCCTAAGGAATTTTTGGACCAAAGTAAAACTTAGATGTCCCTGATGAAACATACAAAAGGGCTTTTGATAGAAAGTAAAAAACTAAACTTTAAAAGCTGGATGAGCTTGCCACATATTGCTTTCCACTCGGCTCTACACAATAGCCTTTTTCAGTCATGAAAACTAATTCACAAACAGACAAGTCTACACAAACTATCAAAGATAGATCAACACCACTGAAAAAAAAGTGTCTGAATGATGTAATTCATCCCTGAATCTTGTTGTCTACAATAGGACCCTGCTATCATAAAAAAAAATTAGGCTTATAATGAATTAAGGAATGAATTAAAACTGAATTATCTCAACAAAAAAATCAAAGAGAAAACCTTAATATGCTTCTCCTTCTATTCTCCTTTTGTTCCTCCCTTTCCTTTTTCCTTTAAGAAAATTAGGATTGGTTGAGGTAGTTGAACTACTTCCTTAGTTAAGTTAACTAAAACTCAACCAACTTTTTAGTTAAGGGGGAAAAGTAATAAATCATAATAAAGGTTTTTTAAATAAATAATAACAAGTAGGTGGGACCCCTTGTGACTCCCTTTAGCTTTTAACAATCATAACACAACTAGTTAATCAAACAAAACATCCCTCCTTGTGACTCCCATCATCACATTCATTTTGACAATTTATCTCACTCATAATTGAAATTATTTCCAAAAATATATTACCCATATATCCAAAAAATAGTGTGTTATCCAAAATTTTATAAGTCAATTGTTCTCATCAATTAATAAATAAAAACTTAAATTCCATATTTTCCACTCTGGGAGGCAATGTTTCCCTTGTTGTTGCTGTCACCTTTTGATCTCTCTGAATTTGCCTTGGGCTGTGTAGAGCCTTTAGGCCTAATCTCACTCATCACTTGAGAGAAATCATCTCTCAAATGATTGTGGGAGGACACAGATTTATCAGAATCATTTGAGGGTGAGGAATGGGCAGCAATGGATTTTCCTTTGTTAGGAGCACGGTGGGCCTCGGTTTTCAACCTCTTACTTGCATGGTAAGACTGAACTGATGAGTGGACAGGGGAAACTTGGGCAATTTGATTGATAGGTGGGGGAGTAGGTAAAGAAAAGTTAGGCCATCCACGATGTTGGGAGACTGTCGAGTGGACAATATCTTAAATCATCTCTCAAATGATTGTGGGAGGACACAGATTTATCATAATCATTTGAGGGTGAGGAATGGGCAGCAATGGCTTTTCCTTTGTTAGGAGCACGGTGGGCCTCGATTTTCAACCTCTTACTTGCATGGGAAGACTGAACTGATGAGTGGACAGGGGAAACTTGGGCAATTTGATTGATAGGTGGGGGAGTAGGTAAAGAAAAGTTAGGCCATCCACGATGTTGGGAGACTGTCGAGTGGACAATATCTTGCCATCCGTCGTTTTCCAGGGCTTCAGGCTGTAGTGAAACATGAGGAGGCACGAGGATACCAGGGACCCGTGGGGATTGTAAGGGAGGATTTTCAGGCTTAGGTTGGACCACTCCTTTCCCAATCTAGTTAAAAAACCTAGCTTGAAATAGCTGGCCTAAATATTGCGAGTCTGCATCAAAGTGTATAGAGAATCTTGGCCTTCTAGGGCCCCTGTTCTAATTACCTCTTCCTCGATTACCCCTGCCATGGCTACCTCTGCTGAAAAATCTCATTCCTGTATGCATAATTTATTAACAAATAGTTTCTTTAACAACCATAAATGGAAAATCTTTTTAAATATGAAATAAAATTTGGCTCAGCAACATATCAGACTCATGCAATCCAATCCATACAATCGTTTAATAGTCGTCAATGAGGAGGGGGTGAATAAGGGTTCTGGGATACGTGAGGGGTTGTATTGAGATAAAAATGTTAAAATGAGGGGGAAAATATCATGATTACTGCTCACAGACATCAAACAATAAATTGTATCGTAATCCAAAAGAATACATTACTACAATCCATCCCTCTGCGATCTTTTAAACTATCATAATATAAAGTTTCTCTTAACTTTAATTAAATTTAGGAATAGGGGGTGGATAATGAATATAGGAAGATGAGGGGATTGCAATGTGTGAACAGTGAAATAATGGTAGGGAGAAAAGCGAATATTGTTTGTAAAATTAATTATGTAATCCATAAAAACAATTATGTATTCAATACAACTATCTCACCATCAATTAAACAATTATTGTGGTCAATTTAACCATTACTGTGTGTTAAAAGTTATTCACTGTCCACATTAAATTTCCTTAAAATCTTTCAATTAACACAAAATAATTATACTCAGAATCGTCATGACTTCAAACATCCTGTATAAAGAATTATGTTTCCTCACATTTCTTCCATTTTATAATGAAAAAAAAATCCCAATGAACACATAGTCATATCTCTTTAAATCTGTTAAGGAAGTATTAACCATTATCCTTAAATTCCAAATCTTCAAATTAAACATAGACACAAGTCCTTCAAGAATTGAACAGTCTCTTTTAAAACAGGACTGATTCCTTTCCTTTAACCAATTTAACAATTAAATTGCAATGAAACTGTACTAATAAAACCCTGTGCCCATCTCTGATGGTGCAATAAAATGATACGATGCACGATATCCATGAATCATACACAGTAGACAACCAAGCCAAAACTATCAATACTTTAAATTCCAATAATCTTGATCAGGCAATTTAAACACACAATAATGACAACCATTACTTCAATTCATACCACATTGTAGGAAACATACAGATCAATGCATAGCATGAAGAATAATTTATGTGATTGTACATATCTAATTACTCCTAATAGAACCATAAAACAATGTTGAGTTATCAATACGACTATTTCAACAAAGGAATGCAATGACTATATACCAATAATCATTTTTTATTACGACTGTGTAATCAACCCGATCAACAAAGACGAGCCAATAATCAAAAACATTGTCATCATTATTCCACCAACTCATGACAGTAAACAAGATACCTGACAGGGTGTAACTAGTTCAATTTATCAAAATTGGGCTCTGAATAATCAAGGGTTCACTCGGTGGAACCAACATAGGGAGACTGGAGGTAGAACTTATCGATAGTAGGTGACAAACCCTTGAGACAACAAAGTGGAACCACATGCATTATAACCCTTATATTGTATGATAGGGTGATAATTCGACCCCGGGTAGAAGAGACTATGAATAGAGGAGAAGAGGTTTCTTACTAGCCATTAAACTACACTGAGAACACACATGGGCATAACCCTTGTGGTTTTCCCCAAAAGCCGAATAACGCTAATAGAAATGTAGAACCCATGTAATAGAAACCAACCCTAAAGAAAGCCTCTTGGCATAATAGCCACCATAACCAACTGTGCATATACCAAGAACATAAACGAGCTCATGACCATATGGAAATGATATGCAATGACCCAATTGTGGTTCAAATCATACACAACAATCCCATAACACTGAATATGACTGAGTGTGGTTGCAAATACTTTGAGGATATGGCCAGCAAGGCCAAACAGAATGAAAGTTGAAACCCTCCAACAAAAACCCATGGAGACAACAGAGAGCTATCACGACTTCCACCACACAGAAAAGTCAATGAAATTGCGACTTCAACCATCAAATTTTCCGTTTGCAGCGAATAAAAAAAACAACTATTTTAGAGAAACACCACTAGTTTACACATTTTCCAGCCGCAATAAAAACACATACCAATACATCACCGATCCAACATTTATTTCATAAACAGAGCGATTTCATGGATGGGAAAAAAAAACATACCTGTAACCAAATGGCCTTAAAAATGTGAGCTTGGTTGAGCAGTTTCTTCCTCGCCTGAATATCGAAGCTTAACCACAACGAAAATCGAATGGACAATAACCAAGATAATGTGACGACAAGTGGGAGAAATATGGAGTGACGTTCATTTATTGCACATTGCATCCATCCTCCCTTCATTCAATTATGTATTACACATCAGCCAACCAAACATTAATCCATTCTATTAATCCATGCATCGAAACTTGCATACATATCTTGCCAAATGTGCCACCCGATCCATACTAACCATTAATCCAAAACCATACTATAACATATATCACATGTGCCCCATAAAACTTAATAAAAATCGTATAGCCACTAACATTTCTAGCTAGGCCTAACATTCATTTCTTTAATTTCAAATGCATATAGTATAGCACGGTATAGCATAGTATATCATATTATAGTTTAGTTTCTTTTTCTTGGATTCTTTTTCCTATATTTCTCTTGTCTCTTGTTATGACTAACATGTTTCTTGTGTAGGTGCAACAGATAATAACTCATGGCGCCAATAGAAATGTAATAACAATGAATATAAGCCATTCATACATGGAATTTAGAGTTTAGAGCAACATAACCAACACATAAAGTCGATTATCCATCTTCCATTATGTCACAAATGAAACCAATATTCATCATCAATCATGTAGAACCTTGTAATAAGTGTCGAACAAAAACATAAATGTGTAATAAGAACCTTATCTGATCCTCCAATCTACAAGGGGGTCCCACCTACTAGTATTATATATCATTATCTTAGTTTAAATAATAGGCTTTAGCAATACTTTGCAGGCGAAAACCTCATTGTGATTTTTATCATCAACACCTTGCCTTGCCTTGCCTTTCCTTTCCTTGCCTATCCATCCCATCACTTACCTTTCGTTCACTTTCCATACCATTATATGCCATTTGATACCATGTTATACCATGCCATGTATTTCCTTCACCTTCCTTGCCATTTATGCCTTTCATTCACTTTCCTTTCCTTCACTAGTAGGATACCTTCACTTGCCATGCCATGCCTTACCTTCACTTTCCATGCCATGTCATGCCTTGCCTTCACTATCCTTTCTTTTCCTTCACTTTCCTTTCCTTCACTTGTCATGCCTTTCCTTTCCTTTCCTTCACTTTCCATGCCATGTCATGCCTTTCCTTCACTTTCCTTGATTTTCCTTCACTTTCCTTTCCTTCACTTTCTCTTGCCTTTCCTTTCATTTCCTTCACTTTCCATGCCATTCCTTGCCTTCACTTGCCATACCATTCCTTTCCTGTCCTTCACTTGTCATGTCTTGCCTTTCCTTTCCTTCACTTGTCTTGCCATGCCTTGCCTTCACTTTCCATGCCATGCCTTGCCTTCACTTGCCATGTCATGCCATGTCGTTCCTTCACTTTCCTTCATTTTCCATGCCATGCCATGCCATGACTTTCTTTAACTTTCCATTCCATGTCTTTCATTCACTTTCCATTCCATGCCTTACCTCCACTTTCCATGCCATGTCATGCATTTCCTTCACTTTCCATGCCATGCCTTTTCTTGCCTCCACTTGCCTTTCCTTCACTTTCCAAGCCTTCCCTTTTCTTTTCTTGACTTTCCATGCCATGACTTGCCTTCACTTTCCATGTTATGCCTTGCATTAACTTCCCATGCCATTCCATACCTTTCCTTCACTTTCCATGCCATGACATGCCATTACTTTCCTTCAATTTCCATGCCATGCCATGCCATGCCTTGCCTTCACTTTCCATTCCATTCCTTACCTTCACTTGCCTTAACATTCCATGCCATGCCATGCCATGCCATGTATTTACTTCACTTTCCATGCCATGCCATGCCCTCCCTTCACTTGCCATGCCATGCCTTCCCTTCACTTTCCATGCCATTCCATGCCTTTCATTCACTTTCCTTCCCTTCCCTTTCATTTCCTTTCCTTCACTTTCTATGTCATGCCTTTCCTTTCCTTCACTTGTCATGCCATGTCATGCCATGCCTTCCCTTGCCTTCACCTTCCATTCTTTTCCTTCACTTTCCATGCCATGTCTTTTCTTTCCTTCACTTGTCATACCTTGCCTTGCCTTTCCTTCACTTGCAATGCATGCCTTCCCTTCACTTGAATTTCCTTGCCCTGCCTTGCCTTCACTTTCCATGCCATGCCTTTCCTTCACTTGTCATGCCTTTCCTTCACTTTCCTTCACTTTCCATGCCTTTCCTTCCCTTTCCATGCCATGCCTTTCCTTCACTTTCCTTACCTTTCCTTCACTTTCCATGCCTTGCCTTCACTTTTCTTTCCTTCACTTTCCTTTCCTTCACTTGTCTTTCCTTTTCCATGTTATTCCATGCCATTCCATAGAATTACATGTCTTGCCTTTACTTTCCTTTCCATTCATTCCTTCTGTTCACTTGCCTTTCCTTTCCTTCACTCGCCTTTCCTTGCTTTGCCTTCACTTCCCATGCCATCCCTTTCCTTCACTTTCCATGCCATGCCTTTCCTTGAATTCCCATGCCATGACATGAATTTCCTTCACTTTCCTTCACTTGCATTCACTTGCCTTCATTTTCCATGCCTTGCCTTCACTTGACATACCATGCCATGCCATGCCTTACCTTCACTTGCCTTGCCTAGCCTTCACTGTCCATTCCTTTCCTTCACTTGTCTTGAATTTACTTTCCTTTCCTTCACTTCCTCTTCCTTTTCCATTCCATGCCATGCCATGCCATGCATTTCCTTTCATTCACTTTCCATTCCATGCCTTTCCTTCACTTTCCATTCAATTTCTTTCCTTCACTTTCCTTGCCATGTCTAACCTAACAAGGTGTTCAATTGTCAAACATATGTAATAAGCACTGAAAAAAACATTAGTGACGAATATACTCCAACAAATGGTTTTCTAGTGGATGAGATGACAGCGCAAGCCCCCTAGTTGAAATTCGATGCTCCGGATCCAACACAATTGATGGTTCTCCCATATGAGTCCTGGTTTGATTTTTACCATGAGTTGCAACTCGCCTCTTCAATCCATTGAAGGAAATGTGGCCAATTTGTTTTGGGGGCATAAAATCCAAACCGAACGAAATAACAAAGTTTCATAAGCTCCCATGATTCTATTTGGCCAAGGCCAACATGACTACACTACCCACAAATACCTGACACAGTGTTCTTGAAAATTGACTTCCTCTTTAGAAATTGCACTATGCATCATTGAACAAAACCCTAGTGTCGAAGATACTCCAACAAACATTTTTCCAATGGACAGAATGATGGAAGAGCCCCCCCACTAGTTGAAACATGGTGCTCCAGTTCCAACGCAATTGACGGTTCACCCATCCAGGTCCTAGTTTTAGTTTTATCGCAAGTTGCAACTTGACTCTTCAAGCCACTGAGGGACATGAGGCCAATTTGGTCTAGTGGAATCAAATCCAAACTGAGTGGCATAACAAAGTTTTGTAATCTCCCACAAGTCTATTTGTCCAAGGCCCATGCAATACACTACACACAAATTCCTGACACTTTGTTCTTGAAAATCGACCTCCTCTTTAGGAATTGCACTATGCCTCATTGACAAAAACACTAGTGTCAGAGATACTCCAACAAACGGTTTTCTCATGGAAGGAATGACAACGAGGGCCCCCCTAGTTTAAACCCAGTGATTTGGATCCAACGCAACTGATGATTTTCCCATCCAATTCCTCATTTGAGTTTTATCGTGAGTTGCAACTCGCCTCTTTAAGCCATTAAGGGACATGGGGTCAATTTGTTCCAGGGGCATAAAATCCAAACCGAGAAGTATAAGAGAGTTTCATAAGATCCCAAAAGTCTATTTTTCCAAGGCCCACGTGACTACACTACCTACAAATGCCCGACACAGTGTTCTTGAAAATTGACCTCCTTTTCAAAAATTGCACCATGCCTCATTGACCAAAACCCTAGTGTCGGAGATACTCCAACAAATGTTTTTTTGGTAAATGAAATTAAAGTGGAGCACCCCCCCCCCTATTTGAAACACAGTGCTTTGGATCCAATGCAACTGACAGTTCGCCCATTCGAGTCTCGGTTTGAGTTTTATCGCAAGTCACAACTTGCCTCTTCAATCCATTGAGGGACATGTAGCCAATTTGGTCCAGGGACATAAAATCCAAAACGAGTATCATAACAGAGTTTTGTAAGCTCCCAGAAGTCTATTTGGCCATGGCCCACGCAATTACACCACCCACAAATTCTTGACACAGTGTTCTTGAAAATTGACCTCCTCTTCAGAAATTGCACTATGCCTCATTGACCTAAACCCTAGTGTCACAGATACTCCAACAAATAGTTTTCCTTCACTTTCCATGCCTTTCCTTCACTTGTCTTGCCTTCACTTTCCTTTCCTTAACTTATCTTTCATTTTCCATGCCATTCCATGCTTTATCACTTTCCATAACATTCCATGCAATGCCTTGTCTTACCTTCACTTTCCATGCCATGCCTTTCCTTCACTTTTCATGACATGCCTTGCCTTCACTTTCCTTTCCATGTCTATCCTAACAAGGTGTTCAATTGTCAAACGTATGTAATAAGAACTGAGAAAAACCCTAGTGTCGGTGATACTCCAACAAATGGTTATCTAGTGGGTGGAATGACGACGGAGGCCCCCCCCAAGGGGAA
>SNQJ01S0027799.1:29144-69031 GCA_010110895.2 Picea sitchensis
CCCCCCCCTGAACATCACTATGGAGTAAAAAATGAGTCCCGGCTACTAGGACATATTAGGTACTCATGTACAATGCAACTAATGAACACTGAATAAAAATGAGGGAAGGGGGAAAACCACGTGGGAACAAAAGCCTCCCTCAAAAGACAATGCATCAAAAGAAGAAAAGGCAGTTGGTAGGCAACTGCGTTCTTCACTACAAGACGATCCCGCAAACTCTGAAACTTTTTCCCAGTGAAGGTCTCGGTGAATATGTCGACAGTCTGTTCGGTGGAAGGACATAATTGCAAATCAATGATCATGTCATGTACTAGATCTCTGATGAAATGCATGTGGACCTCAATGTGTTTGGTTCACTGTCATTGTATTGGATCTCTGCAAAATCTCAGTGTAATCTGATTTTCACACCATATGATAGTCAGACAGTGAAATTGGATATCAAGCTCGACAAGAAAGTGTTTAAGCCAAAGTGTTTGAATGAAACAGTTGACTACTCCTCTGTACTCAACCTCTGTAGAAGATAAAGAAATGGTTGATTTCTTCTTACTTGACCAACAAATTGGGCCTAACCCCAAACTAAGAGTGTACCCGGACGTGGACTTGAGATATGTTCTATCACCAGCCCAATTTGAATATGTGAAGCCTATGAGATCTAATGCACAACCGACTGCATAGTGAATCCCATAACTCATGGTGCCCTACACATATCTGAGGATGCACTTGGAAGCATTCCAGTGCAGATCATGGGGTTTCTACATGTATCTGGAAACTACTCCTACCACATATGAGATGTCTGGACAGGTGTGGGTGAGATACAGAAGACCCCCCACCAACTATCGATATAAAGAGTTGTCCATTAATGGTGTATCCCCGCCATCCTCAAGTCTGATCCCAGATAAGAAGGGTGTAGGTGTAGACTTACAGTCTGTCATGTGGAATTTATCCAGAAGATCCTTGACATACTTATCCTGAGAAATTTTGATGTCGAAATCATCCTGACTAATCTCAAGACCAAGAAAGAAGTGTAGTGGACCCATGTTCTTCATAGAGAACCTGTCATGCAAAATATCTTTGACTAAAGCAATGGTTGAAGCAGAGATACCAGTGATCAAAAGATCATCAACATAGAGTACTAAAATCATCACAGAGTTAGTAGTCCTCAGCATGTAAGCATTGGAATCAGATTTACATCTAACAAAATCATGTGAAAGTAAGGAAGAATCCATCTTTGCATATTGTTATCCCCCACTTTTAAGGATAACTAAGGAGATTATGTCTCGAGGCCCACAGATCCTAGACATGGAGTATCGAGAACCAAATCGACTTGAGCATGGCCCTGGAGGGCCCATCTCTTCTTCCTTTCAGTGCCTCCACTTTGTCAGCAGCAGTAACATCCATCACCTCGGCTTGGTTCTGTAGCAGAGATGGTTCTTTCTCCATGAGGTAATGAGTCCGGGTATCATGGTATGTGTCACTCTGATCCTCAAAACCTTTGAATATGTGCATCTAGTTCTTTTGTTTCTAACGAGTGCTTGGATCTTATACTTATCCACTTGACCATGTCTGGGGGAATGACAGGATGCCCTAGTAAGCTTGTGCCCATACGTTTTGAGTTGCCACTGGGGGGATTTTTGAAGAGTCATCGTCCGCTCCCGTCATACTTACCACTTTCCATCTTACTTCCCACTCATCCATCCCATTACATTGGTCTAGGCATTGGGTTGGCCAATCATTTTTAAGGGTTGCACCTTACCTTGTGAGAAGAAGGGGCTAAAGGCCCAGAAGATAAAATCAGCTGGAAAAAGATAAAAGCCTAAAAATAAAACCTCAAGATGCTTCACCCAGGGATCCCCGAGAAAGAAATAAAAAGCTTCTCAACAAGAAATAAGAGAGACCCATAAAAATAATAAAACAAGACCTAGTCAGAGGATAGGGGGTCTCATCACGAGCCAACCTATTAGGTCCATCGACACCTAGCGGTATGGCACTACTAGAAGTTGGTCACCACGCCAGGGTAGTGGCTCTTAGTTGAATGGTTAAGAGAAAGGGGTCTCATCATGAGCCAGACTTCTCATTTCCGTGAAAGTGCTTGTGGGTAACATTGCCACCACTGGTCACCACGCCAGGGTAGTGTCCCTTGATTAGCTTCTTGAAATAAAAATCAATAAAGAAATAAGAATAAAAGGCATGAATGGGCTTGGAAACATTTACATCTAGGACAAGTGCAACTCGCCTTCTACAAAGGCATCCACAGGTAAGCCTTGCATTTCCTACTATCATTGCACCCCTTGTCAGGACATTCCTTATCCACCTCACCCATTAACATGACTTGGATTTGATCTCTTATGGAAACATCCCTTTTCTAGTGGACACTAGCCTAATAGGATGCCCTATCACTTCCTCCAAACTTGCCTTGTAGATTTGTATAATGTCTTTGAGCACTTGACTAGGTAAAAGGGTTTTTATGCACATGTTTAATAAAATTGATGATTGGATGTGATTGACATTCCTCAAGGTTTTTCAGGAAACAACCAAGATCAAAATTAGAGAGTACAAGGAAGGGGATGTAGTATGGATGTGGGATACCAAGAAAGGAGAGCCAACTAATGTCAAAGGAAATACTCAATTTTGGCTTGGACCTTTCAAAGTTGGAAGAAAATCGGTTGACGACTCTTACTACTTATCCACTTTGGAAGGAAGAAGGCGCCCATTACCAGTTAGTGGGCACCTCCTCAAACCCCACCAAGGTGGGGGGACCTGACTTCACAGGTAAGTGCAGGTAAGTAGGTAGGCATTTGCATCCATTGTATATACCATTTGCATTGCATGCTAGAGTAGTATTGCTTTCACACTTGTAGATATGTTTGCTTTCAGTTATATATATATATATGAGTTGGGGGTGATATCAGCACCCTAAATGATTACTGATAGTTTCTATTGAGATCAAGCAGGTTACAGGTTATGCCAAATATGTTGAGGTTCTCATGCGCTCTACGGTGAGCACATGTCCCCGAGTTGGAGCCAGATGTTATCCCCCAGTTTTAGGGATAACTAAGGAGATTATGTCTTGAGGCCCACCGGTCCTAGACATGGAGTACCGAGAGCCATATCGACTTGAGCATGGCCCTGGAGGGCCCATATCTTCTTCCTTTCAGTGCCTTCACTTTGTCAGCAGCAGCAACATCCATCACCTCGGCTTGGTCTTGTAGTAGAGATGGTTCTTTCTCCATGAGTTAATGAGTCCGGGTATCATGCTATGTGTCACTCTGGTCCTCAAAACCTTTGAATATGTGTCTAGTTATTTTGTTTCTAACGAGTGCTTGGATATTATACTTATCCACTTGACCATGTCTGGGGGGAATGACAGGATACCCTAGTAAGCTTGTGCCCATAGGTTTTGAGTTGCCACTAGGGGGATTTCTGAAGAGTCATCGTCCGCTCTCGTCATACTTACCACTTTCCATCTTACTTCCCACTCATCCATCCCATTGCATTGGTCTGGGCATTGGGTCGGCCAATCATTTAAGGGTTGCACCTTACCTTGTGGGAAGAAGGGGATAAAGGCCCAGAAGGTAAAATTAGCTGGCAAAAGATAAAATCCTAAAAATAAAACCTCGAGATGCTTCGCCCAAGGATCCCCAAGAAAGCAGTAAAAATCTTCTCAGCAAGAAACAAGAGGGACCCATAAAAATAATAAAACAAGACCTAGTCAGAGGATAGGGGGTCTCATCATGAGCCAGCCTATTAGGTCCATGGGCACCTAGCGGTATGAAACTACTAGCAGTTGGTCACCACGCCAAGTTAGTGGATTTTGGTTGCATGGCCAAGAGAAAGGGGGTCTCATCACGAGCCAACCTTCTCATCTTCGTGAAAGTGTTTGTGGGTAACATTGCCACCATTGGTCACCACGCCAGGGCAGTGTCCCTTGATTATCTTCTTGAAAGAAAAAGCAATAAAGAAATAAGAATAAAAGGCATGAATGGGCTTGGAAACATTTGCATCCAGGACAGGTGCCACTCGCCTTCTACAAAGGCACCCACAGGTAAGCCTTGCATTTCCTTGCTATCACTGCACCCCTTGTCAGGACATCCCTTATCCATCTCACCCATTAACAAAGCCTCCCTTACCATCATGCCACAACATTGGTTCTTAACCATAAGTGGTAATAAATATATTTGAATTTTTTTTAAGTTTTATTTGGAGGGGAAATGGATCGAGGGCTTAGCCCTCAACCCTTGGTTATTATTTCATTCCATATGTCCACACTCCAACAATTACAGGCGCTAACGAACCATATAACCAACAAAACAACAATACCTACTATATACAGGACTATGTCGGTTTT
The DNA here is from genome assembly GCA_010110895.2 of Picea sitchensis. Classification (NCBI taxonomy): domain Eukaryota; kingdom Viridiplantae; phylum Streptophyta; class Pinopsida; order Pinales; family Pinaceae; genus Picea; species Picea sitchensis. Next base: position 33,490 of record SNQJ01S0027799.1, read on the forward strand.
GAACCTTGGATCTCCCGCCCATGCCAACAACTTCAGAACTTGGGAGGAGCACATGCAACATATTCAATAGGTTTTGAGCACTCTGCGGTAGCACAAGCTACATACCATCTTGGATAAATGCTCCTTTGGCATGAACAAGATCCAATACTTGGGATACATTGTTGATGAGCATGGGGTACATGTGGATCCAACTAATATCCAAGTCATCTGTGAATGGCCAGCCCCGACCACACTAACCGAGCTTTTCTTGGGACTTGCCAACTTCTATAGACGGTTCATGTTGAGATTCTCCCATATTGCATGGTTCCTCAACCAAGTGACCAAGGGCAGTGGCAAGGAAAAGTTTACATGGGGGAAGGCACAACAACAAGCATTTGATGATCTGAAGCATCGCTTGAAATCAGCTCCAGTACTCTCCTTACCTGATCTGCAACAACCATTCGAGATTGAGATTGATGCATCCGACTATGTTGCAGGTGTAGTTCTCACTCAACATGGTCATCTAGTAGCATACCATAGTGAGACACTCTCAGATATTGTCTGGAAATACCCCACCTATGATAAGGAAATGTATTCCATTGTGCAAGCCTGATGTTAATGGAAACATTACATTTTGGGAAAGGAGACAATCATCCACACTGATCACAAGCCTCTGCAGTTCATACAGACACATGGGAAGTTGCAGAACGAATGCCATTAGAAGTGGTCCACATACATGCAACAGTTCCATCTCAACATCAAGTATAAGATAGGGAGCACAAATTGTGTCGTTGACTACCTTAGTCGACCTACCTTGGCTACACTCACCACAGTGCTTCATTCTTGTAGGCATGAGGCATTTGAGTGGCCCCAACTTTATCAGCAAGATCCTGACTTCGCCACCACCTATCAGCTCTTGGGTATGCGCAAATGTCACCGATTTTCACATTCATGATGAACTGTTATACCATCTGGGCCACCTCTATGTTCCTGCAAGCGAGCATGCAAAGTTGATTTAGGAGGCTCACTACAATCAGATGGCAGGACATTTTGCTATGGAGAAAATTGTGGTCGTTCTACATAAACATTTTTATTGGCCAAAACTTCGATAGGACGTCATCAAGTATATCAAATCTTGCACTACCTGTGCCATTGCCAAGCCAACCATCAAGAAGCAAGGATTATACACCCTCTTCCTACTCCCGAGAGGCCTTGGGAATCCATCTCGATGGATTACATGTTTGGCCTTCCATCCACCAAGCAAGGAAATGATTGTGTATTTGTGGTGGTTGATTGGTTTTCAAAGATGGTCATTCTCACAGCCTGCAAGAAGAGAATCACAATGACATATACTACCAAGCTCTTCTTCGAACGAGTGTGGGTCCATTTTGGGATACCACAGACCATCATCTCTGATCGGGACAACAGTTTCCTCAACACATTTTGGTTGATTCTCTGATCATTGTTGGACACCAAGCTCACTAAATCCACTGCCTTCCACCCTCAAACTGATGGCCAAACAAAGGTCGTCAATCAGATGATTGTGAACATCTTGCACATGTATAAATCTAAGCATCCACGTACATGGGATGATATTCTTCTTTATGTTTAGCATAGCTACAATATGGCTCTCCGTAGCTCCAACGACCATATCCCATTTCAAGTGGGGCTGGGATTCCAACCATTGGGTCCCATTGATGTTGCACTACCTCTTGCAACCACACAAACATAATCTTCCCATGTTTAGTTTGAGGTCGACAAAGCCACCAGATTCATTCAGATCATTCAACACATCTGCTAACAGGTCCATGAGATTTTGTAGAAATTCAATGCTAAATACAAGCAACGCCATGATCAACATCAGGTATCGCACAAGTTTCAGGTGGGAGACACAGTCTGGTTACATTTGCAGAAATAACGCCTTACAGGGCCCCATCGAAAGATCTTCCCACTTCGCTATGGACCTTACACTATCACCAAAGATGTGGGTTACAATGCTTTTGAGCTCAACACTCCCTCCTTCCTTGGCTTGCACCCAGTGTTCAATGTGGACCTCCTCCGCCCATATTTTCCACCATTATTGGACACCTTGGAGATCACAAAACAACCATTATTGGACACCTTGGAGATCACAAAACAATTGGATTACCCAATAGAGCTCAACCCCCTTTACTACATGGAACATGCATCCATCAGATCATGGAATTATAGGTCAAGGGCCCTCACCAGCAGAGGATCCAACTATAAAGAGTTGTCAAAGCAGACCAACTACTTCACCAAGGCAAATGGATCACCCATGGCCAAATTCAGTAGAAATTTCCTCACCGGATGGGGAAACTCAATGCAATGAATACCATCGCCTTCATGGGGGCTGACACTAATCCTGTGTGGATATTAGTGCCCACCCACCTATTCCAACCGGGCTCCTCCTTTGACAATTTTAGTTCAACACATTTCTTCGTAATGATGACATTTCTTTGTAATGATGGGTTCTTCACTTTAGGGGCTATCCTGAATCCCTACAAAAAATCCAAGTGAATATTGGTGGCCAACCACATATTCCAACTCGCTTATTTCAATGCCATGTCAGTACTTCTTTTTGTACTTCTAGGGTCGCTTTGGGGCCCTAAATAGTGTTTTTTTTACTGACAAAGTCAAAATATAAACAAATTCAAAGTTTGAGTTATAATGTGTAGTTCTCGAAAAAGACCTTTCCAATAGGCTATCATATACCTAAAACGAATATCAAAGCTACGACCCTCGGAAGTTGAGATACCAACTTACCCATCGGAGCCCACATAATCTCATGCTTCATCTCCTAGGGTTAGGTTTTGGATGTCTAGCATTTTATCCATGAGTAATATTAAAAGGCCCTCCGGAGCCTCATTGTAATCATTTTTCTCAGATGGATGCCAGAAGGTAGCCTACACATCTCTTCTCGTAGATAGCTACCACCATTCGAGCAAGTTTGTTTTCAGCTCTACATTTTTATAGCTTCAACCTATTTTATTTATTCAATAGAAGTTATTGGCTCACCTGATATATGTTGTTGTCCGTATCTCCTGTTATTGCATTCAGCTTTGTTATTTATTTTCCCATTTCTCTTCATAACTGATCATTTTATTACCTAAGGATTTTTTGGATCACTCCTCCTCATGTCACTCCGGTCTGTCCAGTTAACTAAAGACTGCATGACTAGTTAACTAGGATTAGGTGGCAGCTAACTCTTGTAACTACTCCAGTGTGTCAATATCTCTCTATACCACCACCATGGCACATTAGTTGAAGAGCTATACAAATTTTATCATTCATAAGTTAACATTCATTCATTTGGTTAATACAATTCTCATTCTTTTCTCCCCAATTTTTCTCTCATCTTCTCAATTTTGAAAGTTGTGTTCATTCTTCTGCTGGCTAGATCTCTTTAGAACAAAATTTTCCACATTTTACACCCCACTCCAAAAGGAATGTCCATATACCTCACAATCACCTCGAGTTTAATATATGTTGAGGATATGAGAATCTATTCCGATTAAGACTCCAATCCAACTAACTAGAAATTTGTCATACGGTTGCCAACCATAGCACCCAATGTAGAGCAAAAGGTGTCCAAGAAAGCAAGGGCTCCATTAACCAAACACTACTCAACATCACAAATAGAGATAATCACAAAAATGGTTATTAACCATATTTGAAATATTTGGGAGAAGAAGATTCTGCACTTGCCCTTGAATATGGGTATACTCTTGGAATAACCCAAAGCATTCAACATCAAAACACATAAATATGAGTCCAAAGGGTGCCCTTGGGGAAGGGACCAATGTAGAAAAATTAACTTTGATAAAGCATAGATTGCTCCTTCATTATAAAGATGCCAGTTTGTTTGGTTTTGGATTGAGATATGCGGCCATGGTGTACATTATGTTTACTAATACATCGACATCAATTGACAATTATAATGTTTTGGTTTTTAATTGAATAAAAGGGTGAAATTCACGACGAGACAATTGAGTGGCTACATTGGAAATATGTCTTTACTCAACTATTTGTGTCTCACATAGGTTAGGTATATATTTAAATAAGTCCATGTTTGAACATCTAGTGTGTTGAATAATCCTAGTCATGTCTGACTAAGCATTGGACTAGGTCTAGAGTAATGTTGAAAATTTTGAGTTGTTTCCGTATTTTTCTATGAGTTTGTCTTTAACAACTTTAAAGGTCAATTTGAGTTATGATTCATATCACGTGTTGAATTAATTGATAGTTGTGGTATCTCAAATCATATAAGCAAGGTTGATAAGGTTTGTACATTATCAAGGTCTTACATTCAAAAGTTAATACGGTGGTGGTTGCTGATTTCTACATGCTATTTTGTTAGTGGGATTTAGTTTTTTTAGGGAGTCAAAAGTATAGAGCCCATGTACATATATCATGGTCTTCCTACATGACCATTAGTTTTTTATGTTCGTAGGTAAAAATGACTAAGATATATTTTCTAGATACATATGACAGTGGCATGAGAAGAAGAAACTTCTATCTTATCTGTCACACATCATGATATTAGTTAACTATTATGATTTTCATACTATACAAGAATGAAGAATGAAAACTCCGCGAATTCCCCATTGGATGTGTTACATCTCAGATTCACTTCAGTGCACCCTATATTTTTTCACCATGCGTGATCTATCATATGAGTAGATTATGTACATCATTGTATCAGGATGAACTAGAAGTGTGGTTATATTTCTACTCGTGCATTGTATTTGGACATGCTTAGATGTTTATGTGTCACTAAGGAGACTGGGTATGCATTTCTCTCATGGCCTTAACCCACTACCCTTGTCGCGAATCTCATCACCATTTTATCGCTTCTATGATGCAAGTAGGCATGGCGATTCAAATTATTTTCGAACGAAACTCAAAGTAGAGATATTACAAATGAAATTCATATAAAAGACTAAGTTGTGAAATAGAGAAATACAACAATACATGATTTCTATTAATGAAAGAAATGTACAGACTCAGGTAAAAATATCGTGAGTGACCGCTAGAATGGTGGCAGCTTTATCTCTAAGAAGAGATGTGGATGAAGGAGTCATTCAAGAAGCACATACAATGATGCTCTGAAGGCTTTTTATGATAAACATGAATGCCAAAACCCTAGACATCTAGAAAAACCTAACCCTAGGAGATGAAGCACTAAAACTCATGTGGGCTCTGTATGTTAGTACATTAACTTCCTAGGGTCATAACTTTGCATACAATCTTCGTTTTAGGCGGATAGCCCGTTGGAAAGGTCTTTTCGAAATATGCATTATGTCATCAAACTCAATCCATCTATAATTTGACCGTGGCAAGCCAAGAAACATTGTTTAGAGCCCCAAAACGACTCGGCACAAAAAAGATGTATTGACATGAAAACTTCCAAATAAGCCAATTGGAATAGGTAGGATTCCACTGACAACCTCGCGGCGTATTATGAACCTACAATTACAAAGAAATGTCCCCATTACAAAGAAACGACTTGAACTAAAAATTGTCTAGATGAGCCAATTGGAAGTTGGAACATGCGAGTGGCCACCAATATTCACTGATCATCCCCTTTAGGAAGAAATGGTCTCCATTGTGTTGGAGAGGTCTTATAGAGGGGAAAGCGCTTTCTGAATCAATCTTGGTGAGTTGCATGACTTGTTGGAGAAGTTACACTGCTTGGTCTAGGGCAGTCAGCCATGAACTCATGGGTTTGTGGTTGAATATGTTCCATCAACCTATTGTCTATGGGCTTGACGGGCATTGTGTAGGCACCATCGTAGGTGGAAGAAACAATTTATGTAATCTTCTTCTACTAGATTGAAGGTGTCAAGGCTGCAGTGGTTGTGTTAGAAATTTTCAGATCCCACCTGCTTTCAAATTTCATCAGATTTTTCACCAGAAGTTAAATGTTAAAACTCCGGCCAAAGATACGAAACAATGCAAGGAGTTTCAAGATATAAAACTTAATGTAAAATAACCTTTAATCAAAACATGAGGATTCTCAACATCATTTTCAACGAGAAATAAAATATCAGCAATATGCAAAACTCGTAAAATATAGACACAAAGATTTTCATTCTAACATCGACCATGAAAAAACCCACAAGGGGAAAACCAAGGAGAGAGGGATTTGTATTATTTCAGAGCTTCTGAGAAATTATTTTACAAAGATATTCATCTTTAGAAATTTACACAAACATATCTCGACATCTCTGCAGCTTGCTCCTCGATTTCTGAACAAAAAATCCTTACAACCATAATGGGGTTGCCCCAAAGAATTAATGTTGTACAGATTGTCTCTAAATTTGTGCCAAAACTCTGCTAAGACTATATGGAAAACCCAACATGAACAAATCCTTGTAAACCATGCTGTACAACCCTCAAAATTCGTGCCAAACTAAACGGATTATACGGAAATACATCTAAATATATTACGTTGAAGCATTAATTTCGTATTAATAAATGTTGTATGGCAGCCTTGGAATGTATGCTAATACTCGTAATTTGGTGCATTATTATCCTCCCCTACTTCTCAGGCACATTAAATGTTGTAATGACCTCCACAATCCATACTTCAGACACCCCATTCTTCCTTGTCAAGTCCGAATTGTGACTTCTCTTGCCTTGGATGTGCTCCTTCAAGAATGTTGTCTCGCTTTATCTCTGACCTCTCTCTTTCTCTCTCTGGCATCTCACCAAATATTTGACCTTGGCATCTCAAATTAAAGGTACCTTCTTGGCATCTCACCAAGAGCCTCTTCTCCGCATCTCACTAAGAGTCTCTTGATCTTGGCATCTCACCAAAGATCCGACCTTTGGCATCTCACCAAAGGTCCTCTTGTTTCCTCTCTTGTTCTCTCAACAAGAATGTTGCAACTTCCTTGTTCTCTTATATCTCACCAAGAGCCTCTTGGCATCTCACCAAGAGTCTCTTGCTCACACCAAGATCGGGCTGCCACTTACCCAGGGTGCCTTACCTTAGCCAACCTCATGAGGGAAGGAGGAGTTTTCTAATCTAATCTGGATTAGATTAGATGGGTGGCTGAGATTTGGTGTCTCTTCACTCACCCTCACTTTAATCATAAAGTCACCTTTTAATTTGCATCTCACAAATTAAATGACTAGGACCCACATTTGGCACTTTCTCCGCCTTAGGTGCCTAGGGAAGAGAAACACTTGCCTTGGTACTTTATTTTCATTAAAAATTTAACAGGTTGCAGGGGCCTTCTGTGCATCCTTTGAACAAACTGTGAAGAGGATGAATTTTGCAGTATGAGAGATTACCTTGCGATACTGTTTTGGGGGAACATTAGTCAGAACTACCTCTGGTATCCTGTAGAGTCGACCCCCCAGAGTAATAATGACACTACATCGTCGAGACTCATAAACAACATGATGTTTCCACATATATGGTTGGACCAACACAACATCACAGACATCAAGAGGGGCAACATCACACACTACCTCATCCTTGAAGGGTTGGATGCCATAGGATAGGCAACACTGCTGGCTAACACAAAGATCTCATCCCTGGTGAAGCCACCTGATGTTGTATGGCTACGAGTGTGGTGTTGTTGACAACCCCAACTATTTGATAACCTCAACTAAGATGAGGTTCTTCTGGCAGAGAGCCTTGAGGAGTGCGAAGGTGATCTTTTCCTTGTCGGAAAAACTGTGAACAGAGAAATAACCTTCTAGCAGATTCAACTATTTTTCTAAGGCATCCACATCTATCTGACCTTCAAATATGGGAATATCCAAATTAACTTGTACCTTGAAGGGAGAGGTTCCTCCAAAGTGGTCACTTGATGAAGATGTGCCTGTTTCTATCGACAGGCGTTGAAGGATGTGGGAAAAATTCCCCATCATTTCAACCCTCTGTCTCGCGAGAGCTTGCTCAAGCAACAGGTTAATAAAATATTATGCTCCGTCGTTTTTCATTTATGTTGCCATAGAGGGTTCTTGGGCGTGCAAGAGAGATTTTCCTCAGGAGAGACAAGCTCGAGACCCAACTTGCTATACTCGAACCTCATCGGGGACATGCACTAAAAAACGATCAAGAGTAGCCTGCTCTGATACCACTGATCCAAATTATTTTCGGAACGAAAAAAAGCAAAGATGTTACAATGAAATTCACATAAAAATTTCGAGAAACAGAGGAATACAACAATACATGATTTCTATTAATGAAAGAAATGTACAGAGACTGTAAAAATACATAGTTCAAAACTCGCTAGAATGGTGGTAGCTTTATCTCTGAGAAGAGATGTGATGGATACGCTCATTCGCAAGAAGATGATTACAATGAGGCTCTAAAGACCTTTTTATGATAAACATGAATACCAAAACCCTAGACATCCAAAACCCTAACCCTAGGAGATGAAGCACCAAAAGTCATGGGCCACGTTACGGTAAGTTATTACATTAACTTCCCGGGGTCGTAACTTTTGCATACGATCTCCGTTTTAGGCAAATGATAGCCCGTTGGAAAGGTCTTTTCAAGAACTACGCATTATGATATCAAACTCTAACTCCATATATAGTTTGATTGTGGTAATCCAAGAAAACATTGTTTAGAGCCCCAAAACGACCCTAGAAGTACAAAAAGATGTATTGACATGAAAAATTCCAAAATAAGCCAGTTGGAATAGGTGAGCGGCCACCACTATCCACCTAGATGTTGTGTAGGGCTTCAAGACAACCCCGTAAGTGCATAACCCTCAATTACAAAGAAATGTCCCCATTACAGAGAAACGTGATGAACTGAAAACTATCTAGATGAGCCAGTTGGAAGTTGGAACAGGTGGGTGACCACCGATATCCACCTGGATCAATGCGAGCATCTTGGGATGGATCTACTAGGACACATTATCTAAGGGAGTTGCTAGTCTCTCTCACTTCTTTGTATGTAATGTAAAAGTGTTGCTCATGTTGTAAAGGTTGTCATACATATTTAAAGCACACTTATCTTATGCTTAACCATGGATCCCTATCTTATGTATGTATCACACTTTGGCCATCTACTCTTGGACATGATTATGCAAATGCTCACTTAGTTTCACATTTTCAGAGGCAATCTCACAATTATTGAGGTAGTACACGTATCCCAAGGCATTGGTCACATCCTCTGAGGCATAGATGGGACATTTTCACTTGCATGGGTCACCTCTACACATGCCATGTTGAATATTATATAACACTTTCCCATTTCATCACCTTTTTAGCGATTTATTACTTGATGGGAGGATCGACCCACACATGTGGACTTTGTGCTAGTTGTTTGGGGGTTTTATTACACATTTTGACTTGGAGAGTCCTTCCCCAACCTTTATGGAGGCATCCTTGCTTGAGATGAGGACATGGTCACACCTTGGAGGAATTTTTTAAGGATCTATGAGCTTGATTTGAGGAGTCCTCCACCTTTTGAGGGTCTTCTCACTCTTTTCATTAGGTCATTTCACATTTGGAGGCTAGATGTTGGACCTTTCTTAGCTTGGGAGGATACTACACCATGTTTTGAGGCTTTCACTTCACTTCTTCAAGGAAATATTGAGCTTCTTCACTAAGTCACCCTCCTTCTTTATGGGATGTGTTGTAGGAAAATCTCCCTGTGGACAGGTAGATTGCCTCTAAGAGCTTGACCCTAACTCTAAGACAGAAAATGCTTAACGTGGACACTGACTTCCTTTCAAATCTATCTAAACTAACACACGAGAAGGAAGGAGAACAAAAGTACTCCTTTCAAATCTATCTAAACTAACACACGAAGGAAGGAGAACAAAGTACCTCTTTATCGACGCTTGTCCCTACAAGACGCTCCGAGTTGTGCTCCCATCCTTTTGCTCCTCGAAGTTCTACAGGCAAACAAGATACAACTACTTCCTACCTATTGATATTAGCTTGAAAACATCTATCTATCAATGATAAGTTCATGTAACATTAGACACAAACTAGAAAGAAATAGGCCAAGCTGCACATTAATGAGAATAATCTAATAACAAGTATTTCATAATCAGATGCGAATGCAATGCCTTCATGTCCCCTCTGGCTTCAACTTCTGCCCGAAGATCCACAACCCGATAAAAGCAAATTTTCATTGATCACCTTTATCGATCAGGGATCTCTTGATGAGATCATAGGTTTCATGCTGGGCAATTCCTCCTTCCACCATCATAGATCTTGCTTATATAGGTTAAGAGGAGCTTAACCTCTTGAGTTATCTTTAGAACAAGTTGAGGAATTCTCTCCTTAGATCAGGGATATTCTTATTGAACCAATAATTCGAATGCAACCGCCTTCTAATCTTGAAATATCCTCCTTATTCTCCTCAACGCCAACCACCGCCCCCATTAGGCCGGCCCTTCAAAGGTATCGTATGCCAGAAGCCTCCTAAGAAGGTTATGGAAGGTCGGCTCCAAAAGGGAGGCCCTCAAAGGGCAGGGGAGCCCTCTAAGCTCAGAGGGGCCAAAATGGGCCCTAAGGCTGATATAGGGGAGCCCTCACCCTCAAAACCATTGTTTCGGATATCTTTTCAGGTGTCAAGAGTCCCCTGACTTCGCTAACCAAATTCCTTCCAAACCCAGTGTAAGAGATGTTTTAAGTGCCTCCTTAGTATCTTCATTATGGTGGTATGTTGAATGATGTGACACTTTGTAACCAACTTGTGACACTTTGTGAAAGTTGTAAGGAAGATGCTACACTTACAACAATTGAGAGGAATATGCCATAATTCTATCCAAATTGAGTAAATTTAACGTAACAGAATGCCCCCCACAGCATGAAGTTAGAAGATGTGAACTATTAATTTGAAATGCTTTGGTAGATGTTCAAGGGGTAGACTGGTGAAACTCACTTTGCCGCACTTTAGGACAACATCCAACAAATATCATGATAACTAAAACCCAAGGTAAACATACCTATGCTTTAACAGACTTGCAAGATATGGCTATCATAAAATACATCAAGGGATCCATAATTGTATTGATGAAAAGTATAGCCACCGGAAGATACAATGTGGATTCACCGATGACTCGACTCTCAGAGCCAATGGGCTAGTTACAGGTGGATCCAATAGATGACAGACATACGGACCAATACAGCGAATCTAGTGCATGTGTTCTTGTCCAATAAAACTCCTTTGCAACCTGGGCAAAACATATATAAAAAGTGGTCATTCAACCCCGTATCTTCTTTACCAATCCCAATACGGTAACGAATCAATTCATGAATAGATGTCCCGACGCCGAACATGTAAAATCCACTTGATTAATGGCCAATGGTGTGGAACTGCTAACAAGTGTAAGGGAGATCACCTATTAATGTTAATGATTCAAGGTACCCTAGTACATTACAGCAAATGTGAATAGATGAGTCGAGGTCGAACATCCGGTGGAATCTTTCGGGATCAAGGGTCATCGATGTAAACCCACCGGCCAATGTGAGGAGGTCCGCCATTGAGGCATGCAGGTCACCAGCACTAACTAGTTTCTAAGCCCAATTCCCAGATAACGTGCTGAGGTCGACAGGAATAATATCGAGAAATTGATGTTTCCCTCATCAACGACACGAAACTGATATGGAGATGTAAATTGGTAGATAAAAATGAACATGGACTGACATGGGTATGGAAACTGTTAATTTTGTAGATAGTTGAATCTTGAGGTGGATAGTTCCCTTGGACACTGAGGCACAACAGCATAACATGACATGGACCAAAAATGTTCGATGGATACTGTGACTTGTGTCGCGTGACCCAAAGGAGTGAAAGGAACTGAAGGATTGGCTCAAGGCGAGTTTAGCTGACATGATATGTGTAAATGACAAAGTTTTGTGGTTCAAGGGAGACTCTAAGAATTGCTAGATGATGTTCTCAAGAGACCACTTGGCTTGCTCCTTTCAATTTTTCCCCATCCGCATGGATGAGTACCTCTTTTGATTTAATGAGCTCGAGGGAGGACAACATGCTCGATATAACTCACCTTCGTAAGTTCCTCTCCTTTGTTTAATGAACTAGAAGCAGTAAGGGTTCTGTCCCGTATGGGCCTGCCGATGTGTGCTTTAACGACTCCAAAGACAGAAAATCAAGGTTTTTCATGTTTTGAGAGTTTCAAAAACACTTAAAAGAAGACTCAAGAGTGTTCATTTTTTTTAATTAGTCCATCCAGTCCGAAAAAGGGTTAAACTATCGCTAGAAAGATGCCCTTTCAATCTTTAACGAAAGTGTGAAAGGAAGCAAGGTCACTGACAATCTTTCATATTTAGAGAGTTCCAAAAGGGTTTAAAGGAGACCTGGGGTTCCTTTTTTCATGTGTTCGTGTATCCATACAGGTCCAAAAAGAGATGTACCCTAATTGCTACGCTCATATTATCGAGCTCGAGAACTTAACTAAGACTATGCTCATAAGTGTGACAAGTTGAATAATCCATCGTGAATCAGCCTCGAAACCTGTGATGCCAAAGCTACAAACCAGATTTTTAGTGAAGCCATTACGTCATTAGAGAAACCTAAAAATGACTATACCTCATGAAAAATGAAAATTTATAAATAAATAGAATTGATTGAAATTTCATTTACCATTTCATTTTGCACAAGGATTTTGGAGTAGTGGGAGAATCTCATTTGAAGTGGATCTTGTTTTGCTCACTGCCGAAGCTACGGTTCACTCATTTTGTTTTGCCGCTTGTACCAGGTAGGTGTCCATCTCTTTATATTTCAAACACATGGTCTCACATTCATTTTAACAACATCATTCATTTAAAATATGAAGCCCTAATTTGCCCCAATTAGAACCAAATCTTTGAAAATCAATGGAAAAACGAGATTCTTTGTGAAAAAACGTTCTAGGAAAGGATGGCTAAGATGCCAACGCCTTAGAAGTCAATTAGATAGGTCGTTGGCAAGGAATCATGAGAAAAATCCCCATCGCGATGCTCCGACACAACCATAAAATCGCTTTGATTTTTTAAACGTCTTTGTTGTTGTTTGATGAATGTTAAAATGGCTTAAGACGTGGTGTGGTGGTTATAAAGAGTGTGTGGTTATTTTTAAATGATGTGGCCATCTTATTTCATGTTTTAAATTGTTTTGAAAATTGCCTAAATTACAAAATGTGGAAATAATGAGTTTCTTTTATTTCTTTGTGTTTTGTGGTGGCACCGTACACTAAGGATCGAAAGTGGAAAGAGAGGAACATGAGGATGACTTAGTCAGCCTTCAGTGATTCCTCGCGACGCTGCCGCTTTATGTAGCCAGGGTTTATTCAAATTCTTCACGTTGCAAAAAATGAAGAGAGAGATCTTATTGCTCGAACATATGATTGTCCTATGGGATGTTGCAGAACAAAGATTCCATATTGGCACGCAGCCTTCTAAATCCATTGAGTTAGAAGACGGTATTTTGACCGGCCTCAAAAATAGGGTCCCCATATCTTTATCTGGAAGAGGGCTTGAATTCGAAAGCAAGTGGACGTAGACCGCACACCATCAGATCCCGGAGACCGGTAGGGGGTAGAATCCCAATCAATGATATTCGAGCTACCCCTCCTGGCCTATACCGTTGCTATCAATGAGGACCGCAACAATTAGCGCCAAGATTTGGCATCAAGATCACGTGTGGCTTACGGCGCTCGGAAGGTTTGTAACCAACACTTTCAACCGGAGTGCAGTTCAAACGCGGAAGGAACAGATTTCACCTGCCCGTGACCTGGATGTATGCATGGTTACGACTCATTTTGGAATCATTTTTTTCAGAGGCATCCTCGATGCACTCTCAGATATACCCCAGCGACCAACGGATGAACCTAGGATGGAGAGGTGGACCACCGTTCTGGTGGCCGGGTATCGTGAGTCGAGAGTTCCATCATCGGCGATTTCTTGTCAATAGACTACAGTGATCGATAGAGGACTCTGGGTAGATTCGCTGAGCATGAATTTGATTTTGCCTAATGGGAAGATCGGACGCGTCAGGTAAGAGACTGAGTTATACCTTGTCTAGTTTTTGTTTTGAGTTTTGATGCATATATATATATTTTTTGGTATGTAGAAGAGTTTTAACGAATGTATGTTTTCAACATGCAGAAAAGGGAGCAGTGCACCCGACTGATATATCGGTACTAGGACGTCGTGGAGGCATCCTGGTCGCAGCAGATCCGGTATTACTAGTAGTATGTCTTTGGGAAGTTGAGAGAAACCTCCAAGTCTTCACGATGGGCATTCCTCTTTTACGGAGGGGAGAAGTGCCTTACATCTACAGAGGCACACCGTGGGAGTACCAGAGAACATCAATTTTCTATAGAGGCCAGAAAAGCGCGGCGATGATGTGTTATTCGCAAGACAATGTAAAGCGGAGATTAGAGTCTCCTCGTTGATTATATTTTGCATGCCCTGCCAAAGCATCGCCAGTGTTGGGTGGAAAAGCTCAACATTTTGCCCCCACACTTTTTATGTAACCAAACATTTCTCTAATGCCCATATATATATATATATATATATATATATATATATATATACAGCCAGTTTTTTATGCCAATGATTTGTACACGATGATGTCTGATGGTGTTTTATTTTACATGTAATGTACAATTTTGTTTTCCTTAACTCTGGTATGTGGAAGCATACCAACCATGATATTATCTAATGAATTTGAAACACTATTAAGTTCTCTGGAATGTGTCTATATTCAATGTAATCGAACACTGTCAATGACTCACCAACTTATATGTAGATCAAGGTGATGACCACGGATATCGTGATATGGTTGAGTTTGATAAACCACGAAAGTTGGGGAGTCTAAGTAAATAATGATGCCAGAGATACCTAGAGAGTTTGGGTCATCAACCGATGACGATGATATTCCCCGCCACGCTGTTGGTTGTCGGTCTAAGCGTATACCTCCCTAACTTACCACCTCACAAATTGGTAACAAACCCATGTTGTCAAGTAATGTTCCCCTGTATATCAATTAGCCAGCCATCCGCCAACCCAAAAGATAGAAAGGGAAGACGCCACCGCATACGAAAACACAAGCACAATCAAGAGTGGCAAAGGTAAAGACCTGTTAACGCCAAGGAAAGACACACCAAACTAAAATACAATAATGTACAAAGTACGATGCTAGGTGATCTAGGCATTACTTTTTAAGGTAAAGCCCGCCGGCTCTCCTAGGGGAATTCCATCATGATCTACTAGTTCGTGAAGCACCTTTGTAGAACACGCCACGATGTAAGGACCGTGTCACATAGGTTCTAACTTTCCCGGCCTCAATTTTTCATGAGCTATCGTAAAACGCAGGACTATCCTTCCTCACAAAAGTCCTGGTAAGTGGAGGATTTAATATATTGACTCTTAATTCGCTTCGATGTGCCCCGCCGGCGAGCAAAGATCGCGACGCGTTTCGGGCCCCAACTTCATAGATAAGAAGAATCGCTCTTCTTCTCGCTAAGTATGGGGCGTGAGTTCTACTTTCAATTTAGTGATGGAATCTCACACCCCATTGGTAGGACGGATTCTAATGTGCCATAGACCAACCGGAAAGGAGTAAATCCAGTTGAAATTTTCACAAAGGTGCGATAGGCCCAGAGCCGAGAACGCTTCTGTAAATGCCATGATGTCTGTTTCCCCACCATGTTGGATAATGGTTTTAGACTTGGTTGATAGCTCAACTCTGTCCCACTGGCTTGGGGGTAGGCGGGACACGAGTTTCTTCATGGTGAAAACCCAATTTGACATGTAACTCGGTCATCATCCGAGCTTGAAGGTGCACCCCATGATCGCGAAAATGGCACGGTACCCAAAACGAAAGCTATGATATATTGAAAAGGAATGAGTTGTAAAATAATGCACCATCGCTCGTGAAGCGTAGGCATAGCCCTCACCATTTGGTGAAGTAGTCGACATATTAATGGCGATGTAACCGGCACTCCTACCGAGGTAGGTTTACACCCGCGATGAAACTGGCGCCCCATTTGGAAAAGGGCTCCATGGCTGGCGATGGGGTGCGCCATGAGGGTGGGTATGCGCCTTGTTAAAGAGTTATGTGGTGGGCATTTTTGACGCCCTCGATCCACTTTGAAGATGGAGGCCAAAAGTAATGGCTGACGCAGATTTTTGCCAGGCTATCCCGGAGAGGCGTGACTGCCACGCGCTTCAAGGTGACAATCGCTTAACACGCCGCTCGCCTCCCCGTAACCGCATCAAGGATGGTAAATAATACCGCAACGATACAAGGTGTCGTCGGTGATGAGATAACGACGAGAGTGGTGACGAATACATCGACGCTCTTCATGAGAAGTGTTAATTTAAAACGGTTTGAAGGTAGAGGAGAATGTCTCCGTACTGAGGATCAGAGGTGCCGGCGAGGAATAGAGATTCATCGGGAAGAGAATTTCTAGGTTCAATGTCTTCATCGGCAACGGGGAGAGCAATGGCGAGCTCGGTAAACACCAGGGATTTTTGGCTTTGGCTTTTGTAAACTCAATATCGAATTCTTGAAGAATGACGATCCATTTGAATATTTGCCCCCAAGTAATTGACGTGTCAAGACATGGTACATGTGGTTGGAGTCTACGCATTACCGTGGTGGTGCTTAATAAGATGTAGTGGCAGAACATTTGGACAACGATGACGACTGCAAGGGCCAGTTTCTCTACATGTGAATACCAGAGTTCAGGTCCAGATAGACTCTTACTCAGATAATAAATCACATGTTCTTCACCGCTAGTCTTAAACTAACACCATCGCAATGGTGGAAGTAGAGCCTTACCAAGTAAACGATATAAT
Source organism: Picea sitchensis (assembly GCA_010110895.2). NCBI lineage: Eukaryota > Viridiplantae > Streptophyta > Pinopsida > Pinales > Pinaceae > Picea > Picea sitchensis. The sequence goes on from SNQJ01S0027799.1 coordinate 50,281, forward strand.
CCTTTGTATATTCGTGGGGATGTAACAGCGGCGCGTAGGGTCAAAGCGATGCTTGAGTATTAATCGTAATGACCGGGTTGAGCAAAGATCATCCCGCATGAAAGGGACGTTCTTTTTGCAATAACCGCATAAATCCTTTAGTGATCTCGCATAGCTGCGCATGAAACGACGAAGAAAGTTCGCTTTGCCTTGCAAACCTCGATACACTGGTAGGCGGAGGTAAGGCTAAGATGGTCTTTGATCTTTAAGGGATCCACCCCGATCCCATCTTTGGAGACAATGAAAACAAGGAGTCGCATCTCGATTCATACAAAATGGTGAAAATGCACTTGTGGGGGTTCAAACGAATACAATAGAACCTAAGATCGAAGAAAAATCACCCGTAAGTGATCAATGCGATCGGATCGATTTAGCGAATGGGCATGTAAATCGTCGAGATATGGATGTCATGGCGTTTGATGTCATGAAAAGCTGCACGACATGGCTCACCGAAAGCAGCCCTGCATTTTAAGGCCAAAAAGGTAAAGCCAGGTGAAAGTACCCAAGGGGCGTATGAAGGTTGTCTTGTGTTGATCCACAGGCAAGATTTCAATCTGGTTATATCCGCAAAATCCATCCATGAAAGAGAAGATTACGGTCCCCGCACAATTATCGATGAGTTGGTCGATAAAGGGTGTAGGTGCTGTCCTGGGGAAGCTTTGTTTTTCGAGATCTCGACAGTCAATGCAAACACCTAATGGTCCCTTTGTTTTAGCAACCTAAACGAGGTTGGAGACCCATTCTATTAAAGGGACGGGATAGACGATTTGAGAAGTTTTTCAACTTCCTCCTTCTATTGCTTCATGATTTTCTTGGGATGAACCGGGTGAAGTTTCCGTCGAACCGGTTTTAAGGCCAAAGGTAAGTTTTGATTTCGCACGCATTAACTGAAGGGAATGATCCCCTGCATTTCTCAGAAATCTACGCTAAGAAATCGTGAAATTCTTTGAACAAAGAGGTATAAGAAATCACTGGTCGCGTGCAATTAGCACCAAGGTTAATGTTTTCCACCATTTCTTTGATTGAAATGTCAATTGTCATCGTATTCGAGATGTTACCCATGTAGTTCCCTCAGAGAGAGTATCTTGTGTGGGGATGGGAGATTGCGGAGCATCGACAACACTGGGAGGGAAGATGAAGTGTATGTCTTGGAGAATTTCTTCCAACGGCGGAAGAAAAAAGGATCGGCGATGGTTGTCGTCCTGCGCAAGTTGTTAATGTCGGTGCATTTCCATAATCATCATCCTAAGGAAAAATGTGGGAAATGTAATCACGACAGATGATAGGGAATCCAAACACGAGGGCACCAAATAAGTATCAAAAGCAAATGAATGTGGCGTTCAAGAGGGAGAGGCAGATTGAGTAGTTACGTATGCAGCCTCGGTTGGGTTAAGTGGCATAGTGTCACCGAGAAGTACATCCAATTCCAAAGGACTAGGTACAACTTAAGGGTCGATGATTCCAAGGATTGTTGGGACAAAGTCGAGATCATATTGACTACGTAATAAGGATGTGCTGTGAGGGTGGAAGTGGTGTAGGAAAGTACCCATAAGGCTAGAATCTTTAATAAGCCACACCAACGCTTTCAATGTGAATCGATGGTCTCCCAAAAGGAATGTTGTTGGTAGCGGTGGATACAGCCGCCTGCGTACCGTAAATAAGCCGACGATGGTAACAATTTTGCCTCGATGAGGGAATTGTGCCAAATCGGAACACTTCCATGAGGTGGACGTCAGTCATAGCGAGAACCAACTTCTCTTCCGAAAGTAGTAGGTTGTAATCGAGGGAGCATCGACCACCTCCCCATCGCCAACGGTAAACAATTTTGCCGCCTAACCCAACTTAATTAAGATTGTAATCATCCGTGAGGATGAAAACCTCAACCATCGAAAGAGCACGAATACGGTGGATTTGTTAAGGGCGTAAGCCTTTCAAAGAAGTTAAGGCCATGACAGGGCAGAGGCTCCCTCATCCGGTGATAGTTCGTGATTTGTTGATTGTGCACAACAAAAAACGATTTGGAAGGCTAACTGGTGGGAATGTCGCGGTTGATGATCATCCAGAATAAACGCGGGAGGTTGTTTCGATGACCCTTAGGACTGCGCGCCAATAGCGCTAAGAGCATCTCTACGCTATCGGACAAGAGTTGTAGAACTTCCAAGGTGGAAATAGCACATGGGGCTTGGGCCAAATTTTCTACAATACTGTAATTTTGGGGCAGCCCTTGAATTAGGATTAAAAGTAGATTTTCGGATGGTACTCTTAGGAGAGCGCAGATAGAGTCAAAAAGCATTAACTGGCGGGCCCGGATGGAGGGATAATAGATGGAGGATTGGCAGAGGATGGCAACGGGTCTGGTGGAGAACCATTAGCAATCTTCATTTTATCAAAGTTTTAATCATGGTCGTATGTCGCAGAGCGGCGGGTTAAATTAACCTCTGCTGGAATATGCAGTAAATGTGGCACTTGGTCGTAGGCCTCATCATGGGGTTGGTTGGAACCGCCCTCGGCGGGGGTTTGGGCAACCAAAGATTGTTGGTGCGGAAAAGGCTGAGTAAGAAAAGAAGGTTGTGAATTTCCTTGGAAAATTTTAGCCACTTCATCGCAATGTGGGCAATCTCGAGAGTAGTGATCATCACCACAAACACATTACAACTTCGGTTTCGCTTGTGGCTTTCGTTTTCACGTTAGGTTGTGGTTGGTTTTAGTTGTTCGCTGTTATTGTTTTCTTTAGTTTGTTTCCCTCGCTTTCTTCTTGCCCCCAAGTTGTTGTGAAGGGGTTGATTGAAACACATTCACATCAGAGACCTAATTTTGAGGGGAGCTAGAAAAGGGTGTGGTCGAACTGGGACAAGACGTCGAAGCGGACCGCTAGGTTGTTCCAGTCGACTGGGAAGCATATTGAGTTTTGACGGAGCCAATAACTCCATCCACGCGCAGCTGCATGATGGTTTGGATGGATCGCTAGTGGCAATTTGAGTAGTATCTGCATCAACTCGCATAAGAGTATCGATTGTGAATAGACTCAAGTTCACCGAAGCTCCTGCGATGGCTTTTCCTCTATGGACTACAATTCAACGGCTGGCAACATCACGAGTTATTTGGGGTAACAATGATTTAGTGATCCATTCCGCTAACAATTGGTCAGAAATGACCTTGATGCTACTGGCTGGCCGTCCCATTCATGAATATGATCGGAGATGTCTGCATCGCTAATCATCGGAAGGAGGTTAATAGTTCTAATTCATCTTGTATCGAATGGGCAGCTGGAAGTGCGCAAGGGAGGAAGCGACATACAGGGAGTTGAAACCGGAAAAGATGCGCATTGGTAATTCAATATACCATTTCTCCGCGAAACCCGTAGTGTTCGTTGGAAAAGACACAAACTAATAGAATCGGCCCATCGAGGAGTTAGATGAGCACCACAAATGAAAAGTTATCACGTGGTTGTTTGGGTATTCTCCAGACTTTCCATCGAATTTTGGATTCGAAGGAAGTTTTGCTGGAATAGCCGGCCAAACCGGAGAATGATAAACAGGATCATTCATTAACAGAGACAAATCTGGAAGATCCAGATTCGCAAGGAAAGATAGTTGTAGGTTAACTGCGGGTACGTTAGTGTGGTGGGGACACCAAGCAATAACCAATCGGTTATGTGGATAATTGTAACTAGTGCCCTCTTGTGTGAGGTTGGTTTGGATCAAGGTACATAGGATTTGAGGTGTTTTGAGAAATATGTGTGAGCTGAGGATAACCGATGGGTTTTGAGGATTGTAGCTGGGTTTTGGCACTTGTCCATAAGTGAGGTTGCTGAGTCCGAGGATTGTGTCCCTGGCCAAAAACCGTAATTTCTTTGAAAGGACGCTCTCCACTGGATTAGAAAGGCAAACTATTTTGTCCCGTATTACCGGTAGACTCCTGATTACATACCCCGATGAGGGTGCCCCTCATCGGGAATTTGTCCTCCTCAGGAGGGTGCCCCAGCCTTTGAGGTAGAGTTCCCTGATTTGAGAACTGCATCGTAAATGATCGACCGAGCACTTAGCTGATTAGACCACCAAGGACGGTCCCTCTAGGTTGTTGGATGGGTAGTTGAACTCTGGTATGACTTGGGTAATAGTTTGGGCAAGCAGGTGTTGGAAGCATTCAGTGCCCTCAATCCAAAAGGGAGTGTAGGTCTTGCGTTACAAAAGCACCTAGCTTGATTAACCACCGCCAAGCACCGGGCAAGAATTAATGTGCCAGACCCATCATAGAATGGGCTTTCGTCTGAGGGGAATAGTAGACCTCGACCAACGGACGGTATGTTCGTACCAACGGGTGGTGTGGGTCAGAAGGTGGTGGTACCGTAAAATGATTGGAGGGTAATAGCTGTAGGAAAAGGTGCGGCCGACACCTCCCCCCTGCTCCATAAAGATCTCTGCACGTTGGTGGACTTCGAACAATGTCCGCGGGTCCAAAAGGGTCATTGGCTAAAGGGTTTGAGGAGACCCGCCGAATGTCAGAAGGATTGACGATAACAAATTCTCCAACGGAATTCAAGTGGAGGATCTGCCGTTCGTATCCCTCCAGAATGCCAGAAGCTTCCGGTGATTCCAAACAATTCGAAAATTCTCCAAAGGAGTGGGAACTTCTTCCGGGAAGTTGTAGTGTTTTGAACCTCACTTTGTTGAGGAGAGCCCTCTGGTGGGTTGTTAGGAAAAGGTTGAGAATCCTTTAGATCTTTCGAGGATAGCCCTTGCGTCCTACGTGGATGGCGTGGAGGGTCCATGTTGGTGGAAAAGAGTCGGCTAAGAGATCTATGGCCAACTATCAAAAAGAAACAATATACACTAATAGAAATCTAAGAATCACAACCAAGAAACATGACCTTCTTTGATGACCGTATCTAGCTGGTGATGAAATCCAACGCCGCTACGATCAAGTCCGTATAAGGGATAGGTGAACAGCCATAATGGCGACCGCTTAATCCACTTGGTCGCCTGGTGCGCAAGTCATCGCTAATTGTGGATTTACTCCTCCAAGGAGCCCGGCGAGTTTGACCAATGTCTACTACAGGTACAGTGAGAATTCCCTTTACTGTCACCTTGTGTAAGACCCAAATATTATGGCCACTAAGGTTACCACTCCGCACATCCCCGGCTTTAGAAATAAATGACACCGATCCTAACGTATCGCAGGGTATCGTTCAAATCAACTAGAAGGCTTCACGCAAGAATTGTGGATTTATGAAGCATCCCCGCACACGACATCCGACACCACACATCAATTAAACCATCGAAAGCTAGGTCCCCGAGTTCACCCGAATACCTCGTATGGAACTTTGTGTGAGAGGGGGATCCTATGCATTTATGATAATTGATTTGACTCTCCCTAACTCATGATGCTATTGTTTGTTTTGGAAACTTTGAGAGTTATGCTCACAAATTCTAACTTAAAAGTACTAAGTCTAGTCTATTATTGGTGGAGGATCCTAGAAAAAAAAGTTCTAGCCACCTTTTAATTAGCTAATTTATATTTGTTCTTTACTCAAAGGGTTTATGAAATTGAAACTGATGGAATTATGACTCAAATTCCCAAAAAATTCATAAAAAATGATAAGCATTCATTTCTTTTCATGAACATCTATCTAAGGGAGAGAGAATCCTTTCACTAACAAGCATTAATAAGGAGGGTCCTCAAACAATTCTCAATCAAACTCGATTTGAGTTAAACTTTTAGATTTCTACCAATGCACAATCAATCGCGGAAGATGTTTTTATTGCTCAGATATGAATAATGATTAATTCAACACAAATACTCTTTGTCTTTGCTACCATCGCCTTGTATGAATGAAAATCAAAACTAGCACAAGCAAAAAGTCATACAAAACAATACACCCTTTCGCTGTAATCAAACTAGAAGAAAGAAACAATCAAAGGGAAAATAAACTTCACACCCAAAAAATAAAAGTTGAAGAACAATGATCTCAACTAAAATCACAAAGAGATCCTAGACTACGACCTTCACCGTGGTTTTACCGCCACAAAGACGATGCATGGTCTGACCCAAAACAATGAAACCAAAATAATAGTGAAGTATGCCACAAAAATCCAATAGTACATGTTCTGTTTCTTCAAAAGACAGATGTTCAGGTTGAAGGGAAGGTACATTGGTCACGTGTTACATACAGAGAGGACATAGAGGTAAAACCCTAAAAAAAAAGTAAATTCTCGGAAGGTTTCATCACAAAGTGGAGGTCATGTCTGGGCAAGAGAGTTATGGCCTGCAGCTACAGGGAGCTGCTAATGCCTCCTAATTATAGGGACAGGGGCTGTGTTCAAAACTCCTTAAATGTCAGAAAATCAAAAATTGAATTCTAAAAGCTCACAACTATGCTGAAATATGGCAAGAAGCCAACCCACCATGAAATAAATCAAAAGAAGTGAACTGAATCTTGAAACAACGGGTGAACTAGGTCACGAGAGAAACCAAACAAGCTTCACTGAGGCTATCTCCTGCCTTTGAGTCACCGCCGTTGTAGGAAAATCTCCCCTGCCATAGGTGATCACCAAGAGCTTGACCCCAACTCTAAGACAGAAAATGATTAAAGTGGACACTTACTTCCTTTCAAATATATACAAAATAACACATGAGAAAGAAGGATGAAAGAAGTACCTTGTCATGTTTGTCCTCAGACGCCCTGAGTTAAGGCCCATCCTTTGTTCTCACTGAAGTTCTTTCAGACAAACAAGATACAAATCCACTTCCGCTCATTGATATTAGCCATGTTGAAAATGATCTATCTATCAATGATAAGTTCAAAACATAGACATAAATTAGAAGAAATGCCAAGCGGTTACATGAAGAGAATAACTTTACATCAAGACTTACAATCGATGCGAATGCGATGGAAGCCATTTGTGTCCCCTTTGTCTAACCCTTGTCTGAAAAATCCACAACCTCGATAACAACAACTTCACTAATCACTCTCTGGGTCGAATTTTGTAAGTTTCCTATGAGATCATAGGTTTCATGCTGTAATTCTTCCTCCTTCCACCAATATAGAGTTTGTTTATATAGGTTAAGGAGTATTTTAACTCTTGAGTTATCTTTGAACAAGTTGGGAACTTCTCTAGATCAGATCTTCAGAAACGGCAATCTTGAACAAACTTCTTCAATCTTGAAAGGATCCTCCTTATTCTCCTCAATCCGCCACCATCAGATTAGTGCCCTTCCAAGGGTAATCGTGTTTTTGTGTTTCCCTAGGCCATGGAAGCCTAACGCCCAAAAGGGAATAGCTTCCTAGGGCAGGGGAGTCGCTATAACGCCTCCTAAGCCTTTGTGGGGGGCTACTAACGCCCTAAGGTTGATATAGGGAGCCACCCTCAAAACCATTTACCACAAAATTTCAGTGTGGAAGATCCCTTGACTCTCGCTAACCGGCCTTTCCAAACCCCAAAGGTAGACTATAGATGTTTGAAAGTGCCCCCTAGTGTCACACATGGCGCAGTATGTTTGAATGATGTTTTCGACACTTATGAACAACTTCATATTAATTTAAGTTGTATGAAGAGCACTAATGACAATTGAGAGAATATGCCACACTTATCCGTTGAGGTACTAACGGTAATCGTGATGTCTCTCATGAGGTTTTATTGTAACGTAGGTATGGTGTAATTGTATTTTACCCTAGTCTCCTCTGTGGATGATAAGTCACCTTGTGTGATTCTTTTAGGATAATTTTAGGGAGGATAAAAATAACATGAATGAGAAGGATGTAGAAGCCTCATCTTAAATAAAGGCTCTTCTCTCATTTAAATTTGTTGTGGTTGTTGGACATTATTTGAGAATACAAATTGTTGAAGATCTGACTATTAGATTTTTTGGTGTTAATTCTTGGAGCTCTCTCTTTCTTGGTTGTTTTCTTGGTGCATCAAAGATTTGTTATGATAATTCGAGACTTCTACTAGCTAACAAGATCAATCCATTTGAGGGATTATTTAACCACTTGGAAGGAAGGTGTCTAGGGTTTCCATCTCTTCTATCTTCCTTTGTTGGTTTGGTAAGTGCTCAATTGCTTGTCTTATTTTTCCTTTGGTTCATTGGCAAGGGTTTTAAGTATTTTATTCAAGCCATAATTGATCTTGTTAGTGAAAGTTTTTTACCCTTGTGGAATCCCTTCTTGTAGGGCCTTGGTCCTCACACCTTATCTTGATTGGGTTAGATATTATTCCACCCTTAGGGTTCTAATATCTTGCTCTAATCCTTGAGACAGAAGTGACCAAATCTTAGAGGGGCATTCTTCTTGACCCCATAAGCCCTAATTGGAGAAAGACACTTGTCTTCTCCTAACAACCAACCCAAAAACCCTAAAAATCTATTTTTTTTTTACCTTTTTTTGTTTTAGAAAGAAATCTAATTGTGAAAAATCAAATAAAAATCTTTATTTGGATTTGTTTCATAGTCTACTGCAAAGTTAACGATTCATTTCATTTCCTAGACTAGATTATTCAAGGGTTTGTGCTTAATTCTTGATTTCTAACCCTAAGAAGGAAAAATAGTCCTATAGAAAGGTGCTTGAAGGTCTTATCTAATGTTTTGTGGGATGATTTAAGACATTTCTCAAATACAAAGGTTAAATTGTAGCAATACAAATTAGATTTTGTGAAACCCTAAGTCTAGGGTTTGGTGCTTAAGGCTGCACTCTTGCTCATACCTACCCTCTATTTCATTTATAGATTATTTCTATAAGTTTATCTTACATATCTAGTAGTGATTTAATCTCTAAAGTGCTTATTGTTGTTTATCTTTTATCTGGAGATTATTTTGGTGAATTGTAAGTGCTAACGTGGAAATCCTAGGGGGATTCACCTTCTATTTTACAAGTTCTTGCTTGGTTAATGGTTATATATCATTAGAAATTGTTTATGACACTTATTGGGTTGTTGTTAGTACATCTCTTTCCCAAGTGGATGTTGGAACAAGTAGATAACCACAGAGGAGAATGCAGGATCTGAGAGGCAGTGGTGGTGTCTAAAGACACCGTTGCACTGAAGCACGAGCATGATCCATGAGAGCGCAAATGATCTCTTCCGATGATGATAGACCAATCACAAGGATAATCTATAAATAGGTTCCGGTCATGGACCAAACCAAAAATCACGGGATGGAATCGGTTGCACCTGTCCATAAAAAGTGGATTTGGAATTCAAAGTGGACATGGTCGACCATCAATTTAGTCGGTTGTCGACCCAAGGAATTGGTCAACTACCTTAATCGACTAGGTGAGGTTTACGATGGAACATAATGTTCCAACAATGGAAACATCCAAGACGTCTTGCTCTCTAGTGCATAATCTCTCTCTTGGATGACCTTTTTCACGCTCTAAATCTAAAACTTATGCGTTATTTTATCATAAAACAGATTTAGAAGTTGAAGGACAACCCTAAGCTTGTAATTTCTTAGCATATAATCAATTGGTAATCACAAGCACACATTGCACCATTGATTTATGCTAATTGATTTCACTCTTGGTGCCCTAAAGTAACATAAAGGTGGTTCTTACCTGTTTGAAGTTTCACTAGCTGAGTGATAGCCATATAGCACCAACCTAGGGTTTATAGTAGCAACCAGCCAGATTTGAACATGGGCCTCACCCATGTAATCCCAACTAGTTACCGATTCCCCTAGATTAAAAAAATAAATGATAGCCATATAAATACAAATCTGAAGTTGCTAATGTTGTTTATCTTACATATCATATTTGGCACACACATCCACTAGCTCCTAACCCTCTCTTTCAAGTGGATATACTTGTGGTTATTACTATTGTTTCTAATTGTTTATCTTTAAAGCATTTAATCACTTATTGGAATCCTTGTGCATGATCTTGTTACATATATTTTGGATTCATTAAAGTAAATCATAAACTTGCATGGTCATAGCTCACTTAAAGAGGTTTACTTTTCAGAGATAGGGATACCCCTCTTGGCTTCTAAGAGTTGGCCTAAAGTGAAGGGGAAAGTGTAGTGAAGTGACAATGGTGCACTTCCCATTTTGTTGCCCTAGTTAACACTTGTGTTAAGGCTTTTCGCAAGGATGCTAGTTCAAGCAGTGATATGATGCAACATAGATCATATCTACAAGTTATTTATTTGAGAAAGCAAGATTATAGTTGCAAGGGTGAAAGGTCGAAAGCACGACGCTACAACCATTGATGCAAGTTGTGTGTGTGAAGGGGATTCATCGTTTTGTAACTTTGGTTTCATATGTGTTAAGAATTCTAAAATGATATTACATCATATATTTATTACAATGACATTATTTTTATGTTTGAATTTTTTTTTTTATTTTTATTTTTTTGTCATCATGGTATGAAGAGATACAATTTGGTATAATTGAGATGTGTGAAATAATTTTCATAAAAGAGTATAGTTGATATGTGCAATATAACATAGATAACATTGATAAACTAAAATAAATAAAAATCAAACTTTAAAATCTATAGATAACATTGATAAACTAAAATAAATAAAAATCAAACTTTAAAATCTATAGATAACATTGATAAACTAAAATAAATAAAAATCAAACTTTAAAATCTAAAGATGATAACACCATAAAAATAATAACAATTTTTTTCATAAAATCTGTAAACATAAAGGGTCTTCTTAATTAATCGATTCTATATTGAGTTTAGAATAATAAACTAGTGGTTGGGAAAAAATATATTCACAACATAAAACGAAATAGCAATCACTATGCGACTCCGACTTGCAAGTATCATGAGCATGGTCTATATAAAATATATTTTATGGACTAATTAGCATAAAAAATAAATGAATATAATTGTGTAACTTTTTATATTTTATGGATAATTAGAAAAAAAAACAAATGAATAGAAGTGCGTAACATATATAGTCTTACAAATCTTCTGGTACTAAAATATCTTCACCCGCCCCTATTGGATGACTCTGGACTTCTCGTCTCCTCTCCCTTCTCTACCATTTAAATAGTCGAAGCAGGAATCATCTCACATCCTTGCTTCCTACAAATCGCGAAGCGATTGGGCCGGGAATTCGGCTTAAGAGCCGTTTACTATTTTCTCAGTTTCTTCTATTCGTATATTGGTAGCAGCATTTATCTCCGCAAAATGGAAAGTGCATCGGCGAGAAGGAGAATTCAACAGATTGCATGCCACCTGGCGGCCCACAAGGAAGGGAGAGGTCCTCTGCTGTTGCCCATGGTACGTTTCAAACCCTCTGGTATATACTATATAGACAATGGGAGCTCCCTATCCGTATTTTCGCTTCACCGCTTACTTCGGCTAACTATGCTTACAAATTATTCCCCAAAGTCATTTCTTATACATGTACGAGGTCCAATTATAAGATATATTTTTAGAACAGCTGGGAGCTTGTTTGTTCGCTTGGTTCTATCTATTCAAATGTATTTGAAATTATTGGAAACGTAACCTGAAGATATAGTGTTGTTTGGTAGCTCTTGTGTACACACTTATCCAGGACTAATTGTTTTTGGTAGATTACTATAGTCTGTCAATCAATTTAAAGCAAAGTCCAATCCTTTGTCAACGAATTCTTGGTTAGATAGTAAAGCTGGGGTGTTTTGCTACCCCACCAAGGTTCAAATTGCTTAGAGATATGCTTGCCCGTTGTGGAATGTCTCTAAGCAGGCTGTTCTTTGTAGATGCTGCCATGGGCAAGTCCTAGATGAATCTGGTGGAAATGGATACCCCCAGTCACGGCATCTCAGCCGAAGCAGTCTCTAGGCTGGCTGTTTCTTGCAGATGTGGCCGTGTGCAAGTCTTGGATGAATTTGGCAGAATAGATACCCCAATCATGACATCTCAGACAAAGTGCTCTTGAGTATGAAGAATGTTGGGTTTTCATCATTTTGGTTTTCCAAAATAACCAAGGGCATGCTTTATATTGTTGTAAATCGAAAGCATCGTAAAAGGAAAAGTCTGGTCCTTCGATCTGCTATATTCAATGTTAACTTTCTAATCCTGGCACCTAGGTATCTTGTTAACAAGTGATTTCCTTGCTGTAAATCAAATTAGTAGCTCACAAAACAACATACACTTGTTGGAATAATTAACTCAAATAAATAGCGGAAGAAATACTGGAAACCAAATTTCATACACAATACACAAAGATATTCTGCCCATCAAATAAGCTTATCATTCAAATACCTTCAAAGCTTACAAGGGCTCCAGTATCGGGAAACTGACCCATTGAGAAATACAAAAAACCTTTAGACAACACTTGCAAACCCCAACAACCCCTGTGCTGCTATACGACCCTGGACTTTCACGCTGTTCGAGGTGTACCTGACTTTTCTAAAGCAAACCTGCATATACGCGCCTGTCTCCACTGAAACCCGCATATACGCACACCCAAACTGTACAAAAAACTTCGTACAATGTGACCCTGCTGCTGCGACTCCAATCTGTTGAAACCCCTTGCGGCTGCCCTTGTTCTCTCTTCTCCCTGACCTGTACCGATCCCTAGATGAAAATCCTTCTCCACCTATCCGAGATCTCCTTGAGCAAAAGTCCTTTTCTGCTCTCTGTGTCAAATTAGTAACCCTCCTCCTTTACCCTAGCCTTTTATAATCTTGAATTATGACTCAACCCTAATCTCCAAAGTGATTGATGGTTGAGATTAAATCTCACCTCACTGGAGATCAATGGCTAAGATTTAATTTACTAATGGTAATATCTTTTAGCATTTCATTAAATAAACTCAACTAATTAATAAAATCACTTTACTTTAATAATTACTTTAATTAAAGTAAATTACCAAGGTGCTTTAGACGACTTCCACACATCTAGACACTTCGACCTGTGCGAAAGTACCTGTCCGATGCTACAAACATCAACACTCCCTCTTAGCAAGGAAGGTATTCTGCACCACACCAAGTTTGTCTATTAAGAACACAAACTTCCCTTTAACCAAGGGTTTGGTCAGATTGTTTGCAACCTACTCATCTATGGAAACATACAGAAGCTTGACTGCTCCCTTCTGGATCTTGTCTCGGATGAAGTGATACTTGATTTCAATATGCTTGGGCTTGTCATAGAATACTGCATTCTCAAGGAGTTTGATACAACTCTGATGTAATGTTCCCAAGCCAAGATGCCAGGAACATTGCGTTTTGCATGAATTTTTAACTGTTTTCTGGTTGTGGCATTTCGTCAAACACTTTGCTTGTTATGGTATTTTAGGTTGCGCTAGGGTTATACTGATGATTTTAATGTGTGTTTGCAACAATAATCAACATAAATATAGCAATGGACATACCTCAACTAGATGCAAGAACAACCACACAAGACATAACTCAAAATACCTCAGATCTGATATTATTCATAAAGAAGAAGACCCTGATACAAGGGATTTGCAGATCTGGTACAATATAGCTAAGATCTAGTAGCAATGGAGATAACTCCCAAACAAGATGAAGAAGAGAAGCTACAAGCCTCCAAAGGCCTTATGGCTGCAATAGATGAAGAATATGACAAGATCCCGGACCTCTGAAGGGCCAAACCCCCTCAACTGGATAGGTCACGCCTTGCTAGAAGCTGAATACCCTCAACAATTCATCCCTGCTGCTAAAGGCCTCCAAATACTCCGAAGAAGATGCGAAACTGTAGATCGGGACAATACTAAGCCCCCGGTGAAGTCTCAAGATGAGTGGTGAGGTTCTGATCCACCAAATGCACAATCTCCTAAGCTGGCTTGCGCCCTCCTGAGTGACTGAAGAGCCAATAATTTGGCCCTCCTCCTATTTGGCACTAATAGCAAGCCAAACCCTCTATAAAGGTAGATCTGGAGTGTAGATGCAAGATATAGTAGATCCCTAGCTGAAGGATGAAGCTGGGATCTCTCTCATGAGAAGATTCACTCCAAAGTTGCGCCCTCCTCTTGGGAAAACCGTCCCACTCTCACTATAAATCAAAGCTCCACCAAAATATCCCCTGGAAGAGCCAAGAAGGGCGCTATGGCCTCTACAAACATAACCTGGCAACTAGATTCTCCAAAAGCTCTTCTGCTTGGCCAAAACGAATTGTCTAGCTCCACAACTGCGCCCCCTTCTTGCTGGAACCCTCAATGGTGTGCCCTCTCTCTTGTGTACTTGTGGCTGGTGTAGAATCCCTCTGAAGCTGAGTAGATCTGAAGGAGAATGGTGTGGACATAGTATTGTATCCCCGAGACCAAGCTTGGAACAAGATAGGTGGAATCTTTTACCACCGAGTTGTCCTCTAGGGTTTGTTAATTCAAAACCTTCAAAACCCCTAAGGTATGGGTTCACTAGCTAGAAGCTAGATATCGAAACTGATAATCAACATGAATGCGAGAATAGAGGCCCTTGCCTCTCTTTTATCCTTCCTGCTCACCTTGTCCCTCCAAAGTGACTTTTGCTTTATTAATTATTAATTAATTAACTAAATCACTTTAATTAATTAATTAACTCTTTTACCTCTGAAAAGCACCTTATCTCTCCATGTGGCTTCCCTAGCCACTGCAAGTCACTTTTCATCATTCTATCCTGTAGTGTGGTTCCTCCCGATTCCAATGAGCTATTACACTAAGAGGTTCCTCCAAGTATTATGCCCAATATGACCTCCTTAGTGCATTTAATTAACCTATAGCCCAAAATAACTCAAAATCATGGAAATCATCGGAATGCAACGAAACCAAAGCCAAGCTGTGCGGAATGGATCATAATGATGAAATAAGATGAGCGATGCAAGCCAGACCCCAAAATACCCCTCACTAGCTCCTGTACTCGCTATAATCTCCATCTGGCTACTCTGGTCATCATAACACTCTGTAATACCTTGATGTCCCAAAGTGGGGACATTACAATCCTCCCTGCTAGAATATTGCTTGTCCTCAAGCAATAACTGAACCCATCCAAATAGAATACCGGGGTCCCATGTCCACCTGTGGGACACACAGTAGGTCCCATCTAGAGATGAACTATCATACACCCCACCCCTGGGGTCCCATATTAGGATGTGAACTGCAATACCCTGTGAAGCATAATCCTGAAATATATCAACACCGTGAATCTCCTGCACATGACACATGGCCTCATCTCGGAATGAGTCCATCCTCCAAGTCCATCCCACGATCAACACAACCTCCATCAACTACACATGCTGATGCCAGAGTGAGGTATTGCAAGACCTCCGTGAGACACCCTCAAGTGATGTGCTCTCCTCAGCACTGAAGCTCAATGGAAAGTCAGAACAACTTTCCCCTGCAAAGGACCACTCGCCCTCGTCAATTAGTGAAATGCTCAACCCTGCAATCCCCAGGTCCCATGCTAGTCTCTGTCGAAGATCACCATGTTGGCGCTACACTATTCTGACCATGCTTGTTTGCTCCCTGTATATATACTGGATCCCCCACTCCTGGATCCTCATGCTGGAATACCTGTGGCAACTGGACCTGCTGTCCATAAGCTGCATCAGTAAGAGAACCTCTGTGGAAATAGTATCTACCCAACCATCTCCATGCTCGATCATGAGGATCAAAAGGGAGAAACTGTCTCGCTCCATAGGACATGTCCCTGCATGCCCACTCAAAACCAACCCACAGTAAAGTATGTGGGTCTCTGGCACAACCTGGGTCATCATAAGGTGAAACAACCTACCCACAAAATGGACTCCCGAATCCCATGGCAAACTTGGAAGTTTATCACTCCCAATCCCCGCTAACTGCTCCTGTGTCAGACTGATCACTGCTGGAAGCCCTCCATGCTCATCCTCATGAGTATCTGTATCAGTGTCGCCCTCTGAGATGTCTGCTGTCACCTGGCCTATGATGCTCACCATCACGCACAAAGTCTCAATTGTTTGCCTATCATGGTCCACCTCTGTCCTGCTGTATGCCGTAAAAGCACTTATGTCAGGTGGTCTCAGCCTAACCACTCTCCATGTCCTCTGCCACTGTCTGAATCTCCTCATGCTGCTGTCTATGATAAAAGTGTCGGGAAAGGCTAACAGAAACATCTGTAGCTGACTGTAGGACTGGAAGATATCACATGCTTTGGTCAATCCCAAGGATTCGAACATAAGCTCGTCCATTGGTATCCATGATAAATACTCGCCTGTAGTCATCACCAAATCCCAATCATCCAGTATAATCGGAAGTAACTCCTCCAACTGCTGGTCAACCACCCTCCATCTCTCATCTCCTATGCAACTGCTGATACTGTGAAGGTGATCTCTCATAACTATGTGCTGCTGCAAAGGAGAGGCATCTACATGATCCCCTAAGTGTGTCTCCTCCCTGCAATCCAATACGTCCATCTGAATCCTACTGCATATCTCGGCCTGTCTCTATGAACTATCACTCATCACTGTATGCCCCTGCATACTCATGTCATCTCCCATATACTCCTGCTGCATCATAGGTCCTGGGTGTACTACTGGATCAACCTCTACATGAAGGTCAACCGCTCTCGGAACACCAATGGAAGTGTCCTCAAAACTGCCCCTGGCTCCGGAGTCCCCATGCGTATGTGAGTTCTCGACTGTCTCAAATATCCTCGTGGAGGGTAGCTCCTGGGCCTCCAGATCATAACT
The DNA here is from genome assembly GCA_010110895.2 of Picea sitchensis. Taxonomy (NCBI): domain Eukaryota; kingdom Viridiplantae; phylum Streptophyta; class Pinopsida; order Pinales; family Pinaceae; genus Picea; species Picea sitchensis. Next base: position 66,917 of record SNQJ01S0027799.1, read on the forward strand.
CTCCGTACTCATCAGTGACTCTGGGTACTCATCATGCTCCTCCATCAACTGGTGCTCCTTTGCTAGACCACCAACATCCTCTAGCCATGTGACTGAAGGATATATCTGACTCTCCACTAAGATAGACGTAGTGGATCTCTGGCGAATCTCCTCAAGGAGCTCCTCTGATCTGGACTCTAATTCTCGAAGGGCTATCTGTGTGCCTCTCAAGAATCCTCGGGTGCTCTCCAACTCATGAGTGAGTCTGTCCACCTCCAACTCCTGCTCCCTCAGAACCCTGTGATACATCTTGCCAATCTCCAATAGGTAGTCCCTGTCCATCAACAACTGCTGGTAGTTGGTCCTCATCACAGACACTCTCTCCCTGAGAGTATGAAAGTCATCCATGGAAAATCCCCATCTGAACTACCATGTGCCACTGATGCCCTCGAGTAGTAATCTGCCACCAATGCATGTGTGTCATCGATGCGCCTAGTGGTTGCCATGATCATATCCTCACTGACTCTCAACTGTCCTGCCAAGTAGTGTTACTCCTGATCACAGTCATGCTGAGGTGCTACCTCATGTCTCTCACTGCTAGTGCCAACACTGGAATCCCCAACAACACTCTCTGCAGAAGATAAAGCGTTGAACTACCCCCTATCCACTATGCTATTGGGTCCTCCTATATGTGACTGCACATCATCCCCAATTACTAGCTCCCTCTGAATCATACGGTATCCGGTGTGAGCAGCTGTATCCTCTTGGGCACTCACCCTGCTACTATCATCTGCGCTTGGATCCTATATGGATGTGTTCAGACACGTGCTATGGTCATCCTGACCAATAAAGGGTACATCCTCATCACTGCAGGATGGTCTTGGAAGTAAGTGTCCCATCCAACTGTCAATCTCCACAGCCTGATCAAACAGTGGAGACTCCAAAAGAAGTGACCCCCTCTCCTCATGCTGATGTGTGTGTGTAAGGTCAACTGTCTGCACGTCATGTATCTCCTCCTGGATCTGTGGATCCATATGTCCCTGGTGTGCATCCCTCACATATGGCTCCTCCATCATATCTGAAATGCCACAAATATCCTCATGTGGCGTGGCTATCATGGGTGTTTGGAGAGATGATGGATGTATCACGGTCATCATAGGAAGCTCGTCAGGTCTATGTGCTAACACGTGTGAATCCCCACTAGTGTCACCACTCTACTTAGGTGTAAGGTCATCAACAGTATGTGATATGACTGCTGAAACATAGGTGCTATCATCCTGTCCATCCCACTGTTCCTCCAATGCGCAAGGGTCACTATCCTCCTCAAGCGTGCAAGAATCACTAGTCTTTGAACAAGAGTCACTAACATCATCGGACTGCTCCAAATAGGCATCTATCGATGCATCCTCATACACCTCATCATCACTGTCATAGAGCACCTCAATGATGTGCTTCTTACCTCTACCCCTACATCTATGGTTTGGTTCCCAAGGCACCTTGCAACTGTAGCAACGTTGCCTGCTCCTAATGGGTGTTGGAATGCGTTGTTCTTCCTTCCATCTTTCTCCCATTTGTCTAATCAGTTCTCCATTCTGTTGTATGTCGGCTATCAACTCTCGTAGGGCTGAGCGCAATTCCTGTCTATCCATCTCTCCCTATGAGAGACCCTCAGGCTGGCAGGAATCTAAGCTTTGATACCACTGTAATGTTCCCAAGCCAAGATGCCAGGAACATTGCATTTTGCATGAATTTTTAACTGTTTTCTGGTTGTGGCATTTCGTCAAACACTTTGCTTGTTATGGTATTTTAGGTTGTGCTAGGGTTATACTGATGATTTTAATGTGTGTTTGCAACAATAATCAACATAAATATAGCAATGGACATACCTCAACTAGATGCAAGACCAACCACACAAGAGATAACTCAAAACACCTCAGATCTGATATTATTCATAAAGAAGAAGACCCTGATACAAGGGATCTGCAGATTTGGTACTGTTATCCATCAAAGTTGCACTGAGATGGACTTCCAGCGAGCCGCCAAAGTTTGAACATCACTTGTTCAAAATTCAGAGTTCAGAAGTTCAGCCGGTCATAAAGACCACCCTGTTACTCTACATTTTCCATAAAAAATTGT
>SNQJ01S0027800.1:14079-35320 GCA_010110895.2 Picea sitchensis
TATGCAATGCTTTTTTTTTAAATTAAATAAAATTAGATAAAAATAAAGAAAATGAAAACAAATTATAGGAATTGAAAGTAGATTCAATTTTGGAAATGCTGGTGTCATTTTCGAAACCAAATTCTCAATATTTGTAGGAGTCTGCAACCTCTGAAGTTCAGGTAAGCTTGGGGCAATTCTCTGGTTTTTGTTTTCAATCCCAATTTCATGTTTTCAGATGAAAAACTGAATTCTAATGGAAACACTAAAAAATGAACGGTTTCCAAGGTTTTCGACTGAAAAAAACTTCTTTCGGTCGAAAGCCTATTGATCAAATTCCCTCGGTGGGAAAAAATGAAAAGACATGCCGTATCATTTCATTTCACGCCAAAGTGTATAAATAGGCTTTCGGCTGAACACATTTAACACAATTCATCGGATAGATAGACAGATATGAGCTCAGGGATAGGGATTTCAAAGCATTTCTATTACCGATTTATGTTGTATTCTTTTCTTTCTTTATTTCTTCCCTTTGTTCCATTTGCTTAATCGGAGGATTGATATCGATACACGATGGTTTTCTAGAGGACCTAAACAAAGTTTTGAATCATCTTTTTGGTTTTGGTTGAATAAGGTAATTGATGTTTGTTCAAGTTGTTATTGGAATAACAATTTATATGTTGAAAGATAAATGTTGAGCATTTTTTCAAGGTGAAGTCTTTGTTGAACATATCTTTTACAGATAACTATTAAATTCATGGGAAACAAAAGTTTGCGCAAGAGAAAATTTGATCACACTCGAGATGATACTCGCCAAATAGAACAAAGGAAAGATCTTTATTGGACAAAGAAATGAGAGCGTGCAAATATTGAAGTAAGAAATGATGATAAAGTCAATAGAGATTTTCAACAAGAAGAAGTTCAACCAGGTATGCATGCACATATGATGATCGAGCACACGTCACACATTGGGACTGTATTCATAAAGTACGTGATTCAAAGTATTGTAAATAATATAATTGATTATAATTACAATTTATTGTTTTTCAAAAAACATAAAGAGATTTGTCTCATAATGTCGAAGAAGATGTTGAAACCGAAATTGAAGCAGAAGGCACTGAAACTGAAATTGAAGCAGAAGATGAATCACCTATAGGTATGTACATAAATTTAGATAATAGAAGATGAACACTCAAGTATATATAGTTTAGTGAATTTGTGTTCGGGTTATGTTTTTTAATATAAAATTTAAATTGAAATATGCAGGAGAATCTATCAACATTGACGATGAAATATTAGAAAATGTTGTTACTGGCAAATTTGGGAAGAAAAAATCTAAGCATTATATAAGATATCGAACTAAGAATATGTATAATAGGTTTTTCAAAGATTAATCAGTAACAATACAAGCTCAACTTTTACTTTGTCTAATGATGTCAAGAAAGTTAAAAGAAGCTACATCATTATTGGGTATTCAAAAGTAGACAAAGGATACAAAGGTGAAACAAAATGTCTTTAACAATATAACTAGTGTATTAAAAGATTTTGAAAAATATCAAAAATAAGATGTATGTATTGCACGTAGAGCGATACAAGCAACAGTTGTTTCGTCTAGAAATATAAAAGATCGTTTGACACGACACATGGAAACAACGATGGGAATGTCAAGAAAACAATTGCACAAACATAGAAAATTTCGATTGCAAATAGATGTAAATGATGAATTGGCTTGTTGAACAGTGATTTCTAGACAACCCTACAAAGATAGACTTGTAGAAAATGTTAAAGAATTGGCCTGTAATTGTTGGTTGGAAGAATCTCGTGTTTCACCACATACAAGGGATGTGTTGCGACGAAGAATAGCACGAAAAAAATATGAAGAACATCCAAAACATATATTTCCAATGACACAAATAGAGTTGTTCAATAAGTTCAAAGAAGAGAACAAAGAAGTTAAAATTTCCATCAATACATTTGTGCAACAAAAACCATGGTTTGTTAGATCCATCATTGTTCGTGACACTTGTTGTTGTCATTATCATGTGGAATTTGAGTTGTATTTCGACACTTTTTTGGATTTTGGTAAAACTTTATGCCTAGGTTCACCTACTCCTTCCACATTCTGTGTTTTTATATCTGAAATTCTATGTGAAAGAGAAGATGATTTTTTATTTTACAAAAAAAAATGTGTTGGTGGAAAGAAATGTGATCGTTCTAGAAATCTAAGTTTGTTTCATTCAAAGTATCATATTGATATGAATGATCAATCATTTTCTAATATAAAAGTCAATTGGAAGAGATATGAATATATGAACAACACGACTGCACATTCCTCAAAAGTTATTTCCAAAAGGATTGATTTGAAGGTAGATAAAATCTGTGTGATAGATGTTTTGAATAAGTTTGAGGAAGAAATCTATAAATAGACCAAGCATCCACATAGAGCTCGACAGAAAAATCTACAATTCAAACAATTCCGTGAATTGTTTCCACCAGGGACAATTTTATCTGTAGTTGATTTTGCAAAGAATTACACATTCGCTGTACAAAAAGAAATACAGAGTGAATATTATCATTCTGATCAAGTCACGATATTTGTCCACGTTCTATACAGACATGCTCAATAGAGTCTTGATAACATAGATTGCACCAAAGACAATCGACATGTTATTAAAGAATATCACTTTTATATAAGTGATGATCGAGAACATGACACACATTATGTACAACATTGTTTTGCTAAATTTTATGATTCATTGAAAGAACGCAAAATTAGATTCGATCGACATTGGATATGGTCAGATGGTTGTGTGGGTCAGTTCAAATCTTCACGATCATTCTATTGGTTATGTCATCTTAATAAAAAATTAAACATTACACATTGTTGGAATTTTTTTGAGACTAGTCATGGAAAATGAGAGCACGATAGTGCAGGGGCATGTATAAAACGAGCACTTCAAAGGTATCAGTTGAACCCACATGCCGATCGATTTGAATCCACTGAACAAGTTGTTGAATGATGCAAAATGGCACTAAACCATGAATATAATCCGTCAAGGGATGTGCGCAGGTGTGTCTATATATAAATGTTACATGTCTGTACACAGAATATATAAATTTGAACGTGTTCAAAATTTATATTCAATCTTCAATCATTTTCTTGAGAGATTTCAAATTAACAAGTCATTGACTTGTGCAGGTTTTTTTGGTATGTTGGAATCGAATATGTAAATAGATCAATCCCATATGATGCCAGTACAATACCTGGGACACAAAAAATATATTCAGTTAAAACAAAATGTTTTAAAAATGGGTTTGCATTTGATAGAAGAAATGACTCTTGTTTTTGTTCAATTTTCATATATGACACAGAATCCATAGATATGTGCGAGAACTAAAATGCAGGATATGTTAAATCTTGGAGACATACCAAGCTTAATGTAAAAGGGAAAATTCCACTTACAAGCTCAGAGGAGATGGAATCAAATGAAACTATAGTGTCAGTTGATGGAAATAAAGTTTCTGATCTTGTTAGAGAAGGTAATTTTTATGTTTAATTTTTTTCAAATAACTTGTAGATGTACTTGTGTGATAGTCTAACATGAATTATTTGTTGTCTAATATATCAAATTATTTGCAGGAGATGTTTTTTCCATGGTTTCACTTGTAGACAACACTGAAAATGTGAAATATTATATGATGTGATGAACAGAACAAAAGATGAGGCTATTATAAGATTTTGATGATAACGGTTTTATATATGAAAGAGGATCCATTGTATTGAAAGGATATTTTTTTTCAAGAAACCCATCAAACCGATACTCATGTTCACTTTCAAGACTACCAGTCAAATGTCACAAGTTGTCAATATAGTCATTTGGTACGTGCAACGTGCATAAAGTTAATAGAAGTTCAATCAAAAAAGAAAAAGTTAGAAAATGTCTAAAGTCGGTCATGAACGAGTACTTGAAGATGGAATACCATTACGATGTTTTTAAACAAGTGGAACATGTACATTCCAGTATTTTTTATTTTTCATTGAAAGTACATTCCAGAATTTGATGACTTGTTTTGACTATCTTCAACCATATTTCCAAATAGGATATTTATAAAAAGGGTATGTATAAAAAACTCGAGATCATTCTTAAAAAACACAGATAAAATATGGTTCAACCATATTTTATCTGTGGGTTTCAACCATTACAACAATCAAAATTATTTTATGAGCATTACACCAATCAAAATTGAGTTGTATACCTCTTGTGTGAGCATTTTATTTTAAACTGAAAAATTGTTAAACACCATTTCCATTGAACATTTTATTGCATTCATTTTTTAAAAATTTAAACATATTTTATATTTTCTATTGTAATAATATCGTGTTTCAAATTTTAACTCATTCCTATTTTTATTTTATTTTACGAGCATTATCTAAATTAAAGTTGAATTGAACATCTTTTTTATTTTGAATATTTTTTTTAATTATTGTTCTCAAAATTAAAGAAAAGTTAAAAACATCTCTTTCATTTTGAGATTTTATTTTATTAAGGGAAAAATTAAAGAAAAGTTAAAAACNACATTCAACCTAACTTTTGCCAGATACCTTGACTTTTGCTCATGGCTCACAAGGTTTGACTAGGCTCACAGAGGTTGTATGTTCCCCCTAACTTTTTCACTAGTCTGTCTATGCTCACAGAGGTTGTATGTTCCCCCTGACCTTTGCACTAGACTGTCTATGCTCATAGAGGTTGTACAGTCCCCCTGACTTTTTCATTAGACTCAGATAGCATCTCGTTCATCCTAAATTTTGGTTTGACTCACAGAGGTTGTCCGTTCCCCCCTAGATTTTGTCAATACCTCACAAGATTGATTGATTCTCCAAATCTCCGTGGCTAGCCGCAGGGTGGACCATATGGCCTCTCATTGGAGAATGACTATTGATGTTACCAAATTTAACAGAAAACCCACAATCAGTTAGTTGGCTACCACCTGTAATAGATAAGTTATCGCATATCTTGTGTATTTAAGTGGTACCATGAGTTAAATGTGGATATCCTATGAATGTTGCAGGGATGGTTATGTTTGCGTAATGATTTATAATGTATTTCCTTCTTTTGTATCTGCTTGAATGTGAAATTAGGCAAGTAGGAAATCATATGGATAGGACATGTTTTATACTCATAAATGCCTGCGTCCTATGGTGGCTTAAGCTAGAGTCACGAATTGTATGTCTGTCAACCTTGGACACAGTTTCATGAATGCATGTCGAACTTCCCAGTCATTCTGAGTCCCTTGAAGGATGAAGTTTGTTATGATCGGGAGAGGTAGTGCAGATATGCATAGGATCTCTATGAAGCAAACAAAAACTGAGAACAACTTAAGTTCCGGACTTGACAAATGAGCGCAAGGGGTACGCAAAAATTCTTCTAAGTGTTAAGTCCAGTAGAAAGATCGTAACGCTCTTAGGTCCTTCATAACTGACGAAGATCAAGAAGAATAGCGAGATTCAAGTATCAAAAGGGAATATCCTTTCAATTGGAAGATGAACGAATGAGATCCGTTTGGGAGAATCTAAGGTCTGTGCAGACTACTAGATTTGAAGAAGGAGCGCAGACGTTAATGCCTCGATTCCTTCAGTCTTCGCAAGTTCGACGAATGTTGGTAATCATCGTTAAGGGAATGGATTCTCTGAAATCCGAAACCCGAAGTCATGATACGATCTGGATCGTAGATCTAAGGGTCCATTGGGACCCACCTTGACCATCGGATCTGTGAGTTCAGAGTTTGCACGACAGGAGAATCGAGCGTTGGTGTGACCAAACCCCCTGAAACCTGAAGTCGTGATGAAATGTGGACCGTAGATCCAAGGATCTATCGGGGCCCTCCTTGATTGTTGGATTGGCAAGATCGGAGTCTGCACATTGGAAGAATGATACGTTGGTGCGACCAAACGTTCGAAACCCGAAGTTGCGACGTGATCTGGACCGTTGGATCAAGGAAGGTCATGCGATGTGATCTGGACCGTTGGATCAAGGAAGGTCATGGACCGTCGATCTGATGTGAGAAGATTAATGCAAGGAGTATGTGGGAACTCAAGATCCCCTAAGAACCAAGCTCAAAAGAGATAAGCGCTTCTCAGAAGCACAGATGAGGTCCAAGAGGCGAACTTGTTTCAAGTTCGTAAGCTCAGAAGGGATAGTACTTATCATTAGTGTTGATGAGATCCAAGAGTAGGACTTGTAGGAGGAGAAAAGGTTTGAAACACTTGAAGACTGATAAATATTCCAAGCGAGAGAAATCAGAAACTCAGAAGGAGGAGCAACAATGGTCATTAGATCACAGTGAAAAGGATCGACAAATGTCGGATCTGAGGAAGGTGCACAAGTCTTAATGTTCGCACACATAGAAGAGAGAACCTATCAAGGTTTGAGACTTGAAGTTTCCAAAGCCTAAAGATATAGAAACCTGAAGTAGAATCTCAGTCGTCTGATCACAAGAAAAAATTTGAGTCGTTAGATTGTTTGGGGTAAAGTTCAAGCATCGAATCACCAGAGTGGATTTGAGCCATCAGATACCGTGAGTCCGGGAGGAGGCAAGTTTGAAACTTGAGATTCCCGAAGCACAGAGAGCTGAAGGAACATAGAAAATATGGACTGTTGGATATAGGACGACACATGTCGACAGGTCAAAAGATCCAGAGGAAGGAGAAGGTCAAAGTGTTGAAACACTTGAAGCCTGAAGAGTCGAAGTGTCGTGAGCCGTTGATTGGAAAGGGGACATTTATCAACAGATCGAGAGCTCCGGGAATATTGTAGTGGGGTTTCAGTTTGAGAACTGAGATTTCTGAACCCTGAAGGCCCGAAGACCCGAAGTGAACCTTGACCGACAGATCTAAGGGAGACGTGGCGTGAATCTGTGAACACTGGGTAAAGTCCTGAAGTGATTCATAGTTGTTGAATTCAGAGAACATGTGGTGAAAATATGTGAGATCTAGGTGAAGACCTGAAGTAATCCTCTATCGTTAGATCAGGAGTACACACGTCATAGGATTGTATCCTTCAGATGAAAGGTATTGGGGAAAAGGTTTGAGATTTGAGATATTAGAAGTCTGAAACCCGAAGGAGATCTCGACCGTCGATCGAGAAGAGGGTTGGAGGACTATTGATTTGGGTTGAATGGTCAAACACCCAATGTGGAAGAAAGACCATTGATCGAGCAGTACAAGTGTCTGCAAATCGTCAACTCCGGAAGGTTGAAGTATGAAAAATCAGGGTTTGAGATTCCAAAACCCCAAAGTCTAGAATTGCGAAGAGATCACAGTCGTTGATCTAGGAGGGACAGATCAGGTCCATAGATTTGAGAGGTGCATATCTGAACCATCGATTTAGACAGTATCATCAATATAGTGAGATCAATGATCCTATAGCATTTTAGGGATAGGAGTTGTGTGAAGTTTAAATATCGAGGGCGGGCCACAATCCAAACCGTGGTTTCGTCAGGAGGACACGTGGAGACTTGAGGAGGATTGCGGGCCCAAAAGTAGTTTGACTCCAAACCGCTTGTGGCCATGCCTGTAATCGCATGGTCATCGCCAATGTCACGTCGGAGAGGCCAAGAGAAAAGGGGCTAACACCAACTCTGAGACTTCATTGAAGCGCGAAGGAGAAGGTCACGTGTATCGTAAGACCTGCACCAGAGGCCGAAAGGGCCTGTGTCTGATTTAGAGGTGAGACTATCATGGTATCAAAGTATTTTTTGATTTAGAATCATATAATATTGACCGAAGGCTCGAGCTGAGTCCTAGACTTTCAAAAAAGAATCCGTAGAGAGAAAGAGGATTTCTTCCTGTAAGGAGGATGGTTTTTTATTTTATTTTTTTCCCCATCGTGGGTGTGTTACAAATTGGTATCAGAGCATGGTTACAACCCTTGGCCTTCTTGGGCTCATGTAAAAGTCATGTAAGGAGATATTGTTATCTGCATTTACTCCTTGAGGAGAAGGACTACAAATTGAACCTGTGATTTTGGGAATTCTTGTTGAATTTTAGTAGAAGAATTTCTTTAGCCATTTTCAAAGTGATGACTACTCCTACCAGAGTAGGGATATGCTAATTAACATTTATGATAAGACTTGAATGTGTATAGTTGAAGGTGGCAGGGTTCAGTCAAGGGAAACTAAATCCTGAAGGATGGATGACCTAGTGTTCGTAACACTACTTCTAAGCATGGGAAGTTGGAACTTCAGGCACTAATGATGGTGGATTGTATAATGGTTAATACCTTTCTAGACTTAAAGGAATATGATAGGATCAGGTAGGATCCTTGGTAGTTATAGTTACTGCTTTATATTAAAATCGGGGTATATAACTCCTGATGAACAAAGAAAAGTGAGATGGGTAAGACCCTATGGACACTGAGGCAAGGAGGTTTTATTGCTAAGACATTTTTGCATAAAGAGGAAAGTTACCCTAGTTGGTTATATCCAGGAGAGAAGGCAACATCAACACGAGATATGACTGTGAGATTAGTCCTATAAGTGACTAAAATCTCAAACTAAAGGACACTAATGATGAAATTAAACTATCAAGTGAATGCATTAGGTAAAAAGGTGCAATAGATACACCTACATATTCACGAATGTGTATACATGATCATAATGATGCTTGGAAGATCCTTGGAAAAAGGATATATAATCTTGATATGTCCATGTGTGTGAATGACATGTAAAAGGTGTAAGAAATAAGCTATCATGATAAATACTTAGCGATGTTTAATTATGCTTGAGTGAATGGGTTTAATGCATTGTGAATCTTCTTAATAAGAAGCCTGATATCGACACCAGTTAGGTATGAATGATATTAAACATGCAAGTGATGCATGTGTATGATGAAAGAGTATAGTTTTAGGTAGTGGCACCATATGGTTGCCCTGATGAGGGAAATATAAAGTAAGAATTGCTCTTGTCCATATTAAAAGAATACTATGGATGCATGGATGACTCCATTCTGAAGAGTCATGAAAGTTTTGTTCCAAGTAATATCTTGAGGGGAATGTATTCCCTTTCCTCAGGGGATACTAATATGATTAGAGAGAAGGGTAAATGAGAAAAGATGCTATGTTGTCATAATAAGAGGCAAGTGATTATGCCTTTGGGATTCACATGAGAAGGATTGTGAACAATCCTGAGTTGACTGATCTTAAAAGTAAAGATGTAAGTGGGCTGTGCAATATACCTATGAAAGCTACATGTAGGCTTAGGACTATGAATATGGTTAAATACATCATGGATGTAAGTTAAAAAAACCAGAATACGTATGGATACGTAATTAGCTACATGACAAAGATGCATGTTTATATTCCTTAAGGAATATTTGGTAAACAGATAAAAGCTAACTCAAGGTTGATTCTATCATCCATAATGATGGATATGCAATAAGGAAGTTGCATGCTGAAGGAATTCCCTGGGGAGGAACTGCGTGAAGAATCTGTCAGGAAAACAAACTCACAACCTTAATGACTGTTGAGAATTAAGTAGTAAGCCACANACCATAATCCTGGATTACATTTTGAAAAACATCATTTAATGAGTAGAAGAATAATAAATGAATATTGATGATTTCGATAACCGAATGGTAATGTGATGGATGCAAAGGTTCATGATTCATTATGAACAAAAAGTTTGCTATTAAAGCATGTTGTTGTATTCCAAAAAGGGTTAGGGTGAGGCCCAACCAAGGTGGCTCAAGGAAAGGAGCAGGAAGATCCCAACAGGGAGTAGAATTGCAAAAGCAGAGAAAAGACAGTGAGGCCTTAGAAATAACTCAGTTGGACTGAAAAGTCCCAGGCGATGTAGAAAGAATTTAAAGAAGGGGAGAGCCCTCAATTATTTTCTTGCTGTGTATTATGTTTTTCTCTGGGATGAGAAAGCTAGTACGATGATGAAAGTAAATGTTTTGACACCATAGTGATGATGCTTGTATTATTGTAAAAACGATTGAGAACTATTGTGTTGCACTCATGAAAACATTAAGGATAATGTGATGAAGTGCATACAGATATGCTAGTACATGTATGAAAATATTTTATTAATTTAAATTATATGGTACTTGCATTTTAATTTACATGACAACTAATGTGCTTATGATGTATGTCATGTGTAGAAAGAAATAATATTGGAACTGTTGAGAAATATAGTTGCTAATAACGAACAACCTCAATCAAAGGATGACTACGAGAAGGTTATTGTTGAAAGATTGTTGAAGGGACTTTAAAAGTCCCCATGGAGCACCACCTATGGGGTAATATCAGAGGGGGTGCTAGCAACCATAATCGATATAAAAGTGTTCATGCTTATGTGGCACAAGGTATGAAGGGATTGGGTAAGAATCCCTTCTGAAATGTTTTACAGTCTTAATGTTATGTATGAAACATTGAAAGACAGTTGTATGCCTTGGATACCCAAATAGGGTATGATCCAGGAAGGAGAACCTGAATGATGGAGTAGGCGTGAACCTTTGGTAGTAAAGACTGATTGTAATCCTCAGAAGAATTGATGAACTGATATTTCATGAATACATGGACCAATCAAGGGACGATTGGAAACAAAAGTTCTCATAGATAGCACATTGCATGGAATTGCTTCAAGGAAATGCATGTTTTCATAAAGGACAGAAAATGGAATTTTCAGTAAGGAAGGAGGACCTTCCAATGTTTTACTTACATTATGTAAGCGTGGAAGGAAAACAAATTGGGTGGACATAAGTGTTGGCACCCTGGTTATTAATGAAGGAAGAATGCTTAAAGGAATTCATGTGGAAATTTTGAGTTTCAGGTGTACTGATTTGGAATTGTGATCGACCTATAGCAGGAAGCATGGTCCTGATGTAAGAGTGAATGAAAATGAATAAGCCATGTGGTGAAGAGGTTGGTTAAATTCCAACATGCCATGGCCAAGAACCTGTCATAAAGTGTGACAAACTTGAAATCAATGCAAGAGTGCATTGGGTATGAACGTGGCCGTGAATACTGGCCCATTTGTTAAATCCTTTAAAATGTTCAATTACGTTTCAAAAGGTTTGGTATGTTGAAATGAGGCATAGGAAAGGAGTGGGATTCCATTTTCATGTTTATACAGATGAGATGAATTGTTAGTATGGATGTTTTGAATATAGATATATATACATGGATGCATGAGAAACTAACAATTTGTTTGGTTGAGGAATGTTGAAATTGTAGGAGAAAATGGGTCTTGGATATGGAAGTATTATAAGCCCATAAGGAAGACCAATCACCTACTGAGCCAAACTACAAGGAATGGTATTTCCTTTTTGAAAAAGTGAATTTGATTGTTAGTATGCACAATTATGAAATTTTTTGTGATGACATTATAGAGGTGCAATAAAATTTATATGCATGGAAACTAACAATTTGTTTGGTTGATTGAAGTTGAAAGTGCAGGAAGCAAAGGAGTCTTGACTATGGCAGTGTTATAAGCGATAAGGAAGACCAATTTCTTGTTGATACAAACCACTATGGGAAGGAAAGTCCCATAATTATGAATTTGTTTACTGTGCGAAACAAATATGGAAACAAAATGTGGAATTTGGATATCTGTGGGTCACAGATTTACAAGAAAATTTTGAATTTAAAATTTATGATGATGTCTCATGAATTTTTATATGTCTTTGATATGGGTGAGAAAGAGTATAATCTGATCGCATGAAATAAATACTGACTCGGGAGAAGGAGAGTAACCTTCGTCCCTAACTTTAGCTGAGTCGGAAGGCTGTCAAGATGTAAAAGCATGAAAAATGGCTACTGTTGAGCCATGCGAACCCCATAGTAAGCCATGATCAACTAGAATATATTGTGTTGAGGTAACAAAATCCAGAGGGATGCCTCGACAGAGAAATTATGAGGGACGCCTCGACTGTAAGACTCGATAGAGTCTCTGGAATTATTTTTGTGTGAGAAAACCTTGGCAGGGCAAGATGGATCACCTGAGGGATTGTATAGCAGTGAAGGGGATGCCTGAGCCTAGGCCTAGAGGGCAAGTGACCGCAAGGAAGAGGAGACCTTAATAGTTCTTGTAAACTGTTGGAATCATGCACACGGTGGGTAGTTCTTCCTGTGCAAGAAAACTTTGGCAAGGCAAGATGGATCACCCGAGGGACTGTATACCAGAGAAGGGTATGCTTGAGCCTGGGCCTGGAGGTTGAGTAACCACAAGGAAGATAAAACCTTGATAGTTATTGTAAAATATTGATTGAGATCATGCACCCAATGGGTATTTCAAGGAAAAACAATGAGCCTAGATAACAAAACAACCACGTGGATACAAATTCACAAACTACGCAGATAATTATTATGCTAAGATTATGAAAAGTTTCCTAGAAAATTTTATGCAATGTTTTCGCATAAGACTATGATTAACGTGCTTGATTGTCCAATAATTACTAAAAGTAGGTGACAAAGATTAAGGGTCTGAAAAAGGACCCAACTGAGAGAGAAAGATCAAGATTTATGAAACAGCTGAATGAGAAAGGCATGACAGGTGTTTTTGAGGAAGAACACCGAGGACAATGTTCCCTTAAGGGGGAGGGAATTTTAATATCCATGTTTCCCCCAGTTTGTAATTAATCATAAAATAGGAATTACCATGCTAAGTCATGTGGACAATGTAAATGCATTATTGTTTGAGTTTCCAATAACTAAATGTGGGGGTGAAGCCTTGAAAGTACTGGCCATGATATCACTAGAGGAAGAATGTGGAAACTATACGAGAGGGTTCATTATATAAAATAACCCTAAATTTCCCTTGATGAGGCTGATAAACCTCCTTCGGACCCCAAGGAGAGAAATCAATTAATGAATAAAGTACTAGTGGTTGAATTATCAACCATCCACATGAATGGGAGCATGGTCTAGCTGCAGAATGTCATCCCGAAGTACCACATAGACCTGCAGACCCAATATTCCTTCTGACAAAAGGAATGTTATGGGTTGGGAACCTTCGAAAAGAAGGAAGGTAAGATAGATACGCATGGAAAACCAGAGGGGAGATACGAGATGAGAGTGCAAGCTCATAAGAGAGATGCGTGAAGCTCTCCAGGGGATATGGATAGAAGGCCACGAGATTGATGTGGAGTGAACATCTGATAAACCTCACCGAGGCCATAACAGAGAGAAATCTCTGAAAGTTGCAGAGAATAGAACCTGAGCAGAAGCTGAACATAGAAATAATCCTTGAGAACTGCGAGAGTTCCCTGGTGATATCATGGCTTGGCATGGGGGTGGCCAGAGTGCTAAGAATGAATGCTCTGAGCCTATGGTAGGGTGGAAGGACGAACACCCACAGTCAGTTAGTTGGCTACCAACTGTAATAGATAAGTTATCGCATATCTTGTGTATTTAAGTGGTACCATGAGTTAAATGTGGATATCCTATGAATCTTG
The DNA here is from genome assembly GCA_010110895.2 of Picea sitchensis. Lineage (NCBI taxonomy): Eukaryota > Viridiplantae > Streptophyta > Pinopsida > Pinales > Pinaceae > Picea > Picea sitchensis. Next base: position 27,512 of record SNQJ01S0027800.1, read on the forward strand.
CAGGGATGGTTATGTTTTCTTAATGATTTATACTTTATTTCCTTCTTTTGTATCTTCTTGAATGTGAAATTAGGCAAGTAGGAAATCATATGGATAGGACATGTTTTATACTCATAAATTCTTGCGTCATGTGGTGGCTTAAGCCAGAGTCACAAAATGTATGTTCGTCGACCTTGGACACAGTTTCATGAACGCATGTCAACCCTCCTAGTCGTTCTGAGTCCCTTGAAGACCATAGTTTGTTACGCTTAGGAGAGGTAGTGCAGATATGCACAAGCTATTTGCAAGGCAAGTAGAAACCAAGAACCACTTAAGTTCCAGACTTGGAAAATGAGTGCAAGGGGTACACATAAATTATTCTAAGTGTTAAGTCTAGTAGAAAGAGCGTAATGCTCTTAGGTCCTTCATAACTAACGAAGCTCAGGAAGGATAGCGAGATTCAAGTATTGAAAGGGAATATCCTTTCGATTGTAATATGAATGAGCAAGATCTGTTCAGGAGAATCTAAGGTCTGTCGATACCGTTAGATTTGAAAAAGGAGCGCATACATTAACGCCTCGATTCTTTCAGTCTTCACAAGTTTGACGAATGTTGGTAATCATTGTGAAGGGAACAGATTCTTTGAAATATGAAACTTGAAGTCATAATGTGATCTGGACCATAGATCTAAGGATCCATCGGGACCGACCTTTACTGTCGTATTTGTGAGTTCGGAGTTCGCGCGATGGGAGAATCGCACGTTGGTGTGACCAGACCCCCCGAAAACTAAAGTAGCGATGAAATCTGGACCGTAGATCCAAGGATATATCGGGACCCTCATTGACTGTCATATTGGCGATATAGGAGTCCGCACATTGGGACAATCGCATGTTGACGCGACTAAAATTCCGAAACCCGAAGTTGCGACGTGATCTGGACCGTTGGATCAAGGAAGGTCGCGAACCATTGATCTGACGTGAGAAAATTAACGTAAGGAGTATGTGGGAACTCAAGAACCTCTAAGAACCAAGCTCATAAGAGATAAGTGATTCTCAGAAGCACAGATGAGGTCCAAGAGGTGAACTTGTTTCAAGTTCGTGAGCTCAGAAAGGATAGTACTTATCATACGTGTTGACGAGATCCAAGAGTAGGACTCTTAGTAGGAGCAAAGGTATGAAACCTTTAAAGACTAATAAATCTTCCAAGTTGGAGAAATCAAAAGATTAGAAGGAGGAGTGACAATGGTCGTTGGATCATAGTGAAAAGGATCGATAGCCATCAGATCTGAGGAAGGTGCATGAGTCTTAATGTTCACATGCACAGGAGAGAAAACCTGTCAAGGTTTGAGACTCGAAGTTTCCTAAGCCCGAAGAACTAGAAACCCGAAGTAGAATCCCAGTCGTTCGATCGCAGGAATAGATCTAAGTTGTCAGATTGTTCAGGGTAAACTTCGAGCATCGGATTGCCAGATTGGATCTAATCTTTCAAATACCATGAGTTCAGGAGGAGGCAAGTTTGAAACTTAACATTCCCGAAGCGTGGAGAGATGAAGGGTCGTAGAAAATCAGGACCATTGGATCTAGGAGGACACGTGTCGACAGGTCGAAAGATCTAGAGGAAGGCGAAGGTTGAAGTGTTGAAACACCCGAAGCCTGAAGAGCCGTGAGCCATCGAATGGCAAGGGGAAACTTGTCAATAGATCGAGAGCTCCAGGAATATTGTAGTGGGGTTTCAGTTTGAGAACTGAGATTTCCGTACCCTGAAGGCTTGAAGACCTGAAGTGAACCTGGACCGACAGATATAAGGGAGACATGGTGTGAATCCGTGAACTCTGGGTAAAGTCCCAAAGTGATTCATAGCCGTTGGATTTGGAGAACATGTGGAACAAATATGTGATCTCCGGGTGAAGACCCAAAGTAATCCTTGATCGTCATATCAGGTGGACACGCATCAGAGGATTGTAGCCTTTGGATGAAATTCATTGTTGAAAAGGTTTGAGATTTGAGATCTCAGAAGTCCAAAACCGAAAGGAGATATCGAACGTCGATTAAGAAGAGGGTTGGAGGATCATTGATTTGGGTTGAATGGTAAAACACCCCAAGTGGAAGCAAGACCATTGATCAATTAGGACAGGTGTCTGCAGATTGTCAGCTATGGAAGGTTGAAGTATAGAAGAAGCAAGGTTTGAGATTCAAAAACCCTAAAGTCTAGAATTGCGAAGAGATCACAGTCGTTGATCTAGGAGGGACATATCTGGTCCATAGATTTGAGAGGCACATATATGAACCATCGATTCAGATAGTATTGTCAAGATCACGAGATCGATGATCCCATAGCATTGTGGGGATAGGAGTTGTGCGAAGTTTAAATATCGAGGGTGGGCTGCAATCCAAACCATGGTTTCATCAGGAGGACATGTGGAGACTTGAGGAGGATTTCGGGCCCAAAAGTAGTTTTACTCCAAACCTCTTGTGGCCATGCTCACAATCACGTGGTCATCGCCAAGGTCACATATGAGTAGAGGCCAAGATAAAAGGGGATAACGCCAACTCCAAGACTTCGCTAAAGCGCGAAGGATAAGGTCACGGGTATCGTAAGACTTGCACTAGAGGCTGAAAGGGCTTATGTCTGATTTAGAGGTGAGACTATCATGGTCTCAAAGTATCGTTTGATTTAGAATCAGAGAATCTTGACCGGAGGCTCAGGCTGAGTCCCAAACTTTCCATATAAGAACCCGTAGAGAGAAAGAGGATTTGTTCCTGTAAGGAGGATGGATTTTATTTTTATTTTTTGCCCCATCGTGGGTGTGTTACTAATCCTCTTCTATCATATGAACATTATATTCATATGAACATAACCTACAACGTAAAGTTCACAAAATAGATGATAAGATCAACTACAATATTCCAACAAAACTCCTCTAACAATTCTTCCTAAAACTTGTTCAAATATCCTTTTCACAATACAACCAAAAAATTCTAGAAACTGCTTTCTTGTTATGAGGGGTTCTCCATAAATGGAACTCTTACAATTACAATGGATAAAATCATTGTTCATGTCAAAAAAAATTGATATGCTTTCATACCTATATGTACGTTCATCTACAGTATATAACTATCAAAGAAATTTTTGTTTTCAATTTATTTTCATTTTCTCTTTGCAAAACTTTCTTCTAATGAGCTTCTTTGTACTCTTGAGTTTTGTAGATACTATATGGCACTTGAATATAAACTACAATTGCAAAAAATAAATGTAAAAATGTTTTCAAAGCTTTTGAAATAATCTAAGCATTTGTGATAAGACATACAATGACATTTGTGTTCATAGTATATATCGGTTAATTTACTGTTTCAATATTTTTAGCTTAGTAATGAATGAATACTTTGTATTAGTGTTAATCAATATATTTGTTTTTCAATTATTTTTTCAAATCAAAATTTTCACTTATTTCGGTTAAAAAGAGTAATATCTACAAGTGATATAGTCATCTAATAAAAATAGTAAATTAACTCAGAAAGACAAATTGTTTCCATCTTCAAGTTTTAGATCTCAACCTTGTGAATAATTTCTTAAAACTTCAATACATAGTATTGAGGTAGGATTCAAATGAGGCAATTTGAACCCAAGTGGAAAACAACCCAGGTTCGCACATTGGTCATAGGTATAGAGGTGATTTGGGCATTTTGTATTTCCGAAACATGATTTGCGGTTGTGATGCTATGGCGTTTGAAGGGAAAATTCATGAGGATGGATCACCCTTTGTATAGAAAGATAGGCGTGGTGGAGGATGTGATATGGATGTTCATATTATTAACAAACTTATGGTCTATTCGTCTCCTTGCCTGTGTTGAGATATGCCAACCATTTTCCCGCGATTTTGTGGATTGTAGCAGATTTAGTGGCTCTCTTATATCAGTTTGTTGTTGAAAAAATTCACCCATTTTTGGGATCCACATTAATGTAATCAATTTTATAAACTGTTTGAGAGCTGCTATAAATCCATGTACGCCCATAGAGGTAAAGAGACTTGAGAGGCTGAGTGTGTGTAAGCCTGGTCTAGCTATGTAATATATCCCTTGAACGATAAATAAACAGAATATCATTGTCCCATGGATGTTTCCTTGTATAGGGTTTTACCACGTAAAAAATCATTATGTTAAATTTGTGTGATTGTTGTTGTGTCTGTGCTATATTTTGTGCCATTTAAATCCGGTTTATTTATGCTTCCCCTGCACAACAAATGGTATAAGAGCAGGTGCAACATGTGCGACAAGTGAAAATATGTACGTGAGTTCAAAAATATTTGGGTGATATTTAGCACGTGAAGGCAAGTGCAAATTAAACAGGGGCATCTTTTTTTTTCATAGACAATCCCTAGAGAGAGTGATAGGAGCGTATCTTGCTCTCAGCCTTCAAAAACTAGATTTTCTAGTACATGGACGCGCCCAGAAAATGATCAGGGGAGCATCTAGAAAGGGACTCATCCTGTTAAAGCATAGAGGAGCATCCAAGAATAGGGAGACACACCCAAAAGGTGTTTGGAGGGGCGTCCTAGACGCCTCACACATCATTGTGTGGAAGCATCCATCCTTATGCTCAATTTTTTTAAATGAGGTGAACAAATTTATTATTCTTGAAGTTTTAAGTGGAGGATGTTATTTGTTTTATATGGGTGGATATCCTATAAATAATGCCTTGTGTGTATTGAAAAAGTTTCTTTTAAGGAACTTATATTTCTTAATATCTTTATGGTTTAAACTTTTTTGGTTTAACCTTGAACTTTATTTGTTATTTAAGTATTCTTTATTATTCCTCCATATCTATAAGTTTGGTTTAAAATAAATGATTTGAGCGTTGGGCAATTTGTGCTAATGGAAAAGGTTCAAATCTTGAAGTTTGAAGTGGAAAAGTTTAGTGGAAAAAACAATTTTGAGCTTTGGAAGCTCAATATGCAAGATCTACTGGTGCAACAAGGGTTGTAAAAAGTGCTAGCAGACATGACAAAGAAACCGACAAGCATGATGAATGAGGAATGGGAAGAACTAGACGCAAAAGAACTCATTACCATTCGCCTAGGAGAGGATACAACAATAGGCTTATGGAGCAAGTTGGAAAGTCTGTATATGACAAATTCCTTGACGAGCATAATTTTCTTGAAGAAGCAATTATACAGTTTGCGAATGAAATAAGGTACGAGAGTTGTTGACCATTTAAATACCTTTAATACTCTTATAGTTCAATTGACTAGTATGGAAGTTAAATGTGAATATGAAGATAAGGTTATTACACTATTGTGCTCATTTCTTGATTCTTGGGATAATCTAGTCACCTCTATTAGCTTTATCTCAACAGATGTCTTAGATTATGATTCTATTGTGGGAGATTTGTTGGTTGAGGAGAAGAGGATAAAATCTAGTCAAGAAACCTCAACTTCAGAAGCGATGTTGTTAAGAGGTCGATCCAAAGAAAAAGAGAAAAATCAGAGAAGTTCTTCATGATCTAAGTCAAGGGGTAGAAAGGGTAGAGTAAAATGCCAGTACTATGGAAAAACATGGCATCTCAAGAAAGACTACTAGAAAAGAAAAGAATCCGAGGAAAACTCTACAAAGGAATCAAATTTGGCTGCAACAAATTAAGGTATGATCGATGAATTTTTATCCGTTTCTAGTAGCTTACAATATCAAGAAGAATGGTTGTTAGATTCATGTGCCTCCCACCACATGTGCTCACATAGAAACTGGTTCATTTATTACCAATCTTTTGACGAGGGTGTAATTCTTATGGGAAATGGTATTCCCTGTAAAATTGTTGGGGTTGGAAGTATTAGAATCATGATGTTTGATGGTATTGTTAGAGAACTAACGGATGTTAGATATGTACCTGGGCTTAAGTTGAATTTGATTTCATTAAGGGTTTTGGATTCTAGTGGATATGGTGGAGCAGTCAAAGTGCCAAAAGGAAGTTTAGTAGTGATGAAGGAAACAAAGGTTGATAACCTTTATAAGATTGAAGGCATTATTGAAGTCAGATTCGAGGTAACAAATGTATCTTATTGTTTATGGTAGAAGCATCATGGTCATATAAGCAAGAAATAGTTGCAGAATTGTAAGTTTCTTCCAAACTTAGGATCTTTGTTTCAATTTTTCTGCTTGTTTTATATCTTTGTAAGTTATGATGATCGAGAAAAGGGATGTAATGCGTGGGATCCTACTTCCCACAAGATCGCCATTAACAAAAATATAGTGTGTATGGAACAAACATAAGGGTTAGTTCAAGATATCAATAGAACATTTGTTTGCATGCTAGAGGATTCATTGTATGGCCTAATGGTACCCAAGAAACTATACAAGAGGTTTGAATCCTTCATGGTGAGACAAAAGTTTTCAAGGGGTAAGTATGACTATACAATTAATAGTACATTCATTATAATGATATCATTTACTAATGATATGCTCGTTGCAAGCCGAAGCATGGTTGAGATCAGTGAAATAAAGGCTTAGCTGGATAGGACATTTCAGATGATGGATAAAGAAGCAACAAAACAAATTTTGGGCATGGATGTACACATAGATGGTAATAACGTTAAGTTGTGGTTGCAGTTCAGAATGAACATTGTGAAACCAGTTAATATCCCTATTGATTTCCATTATAATTTTTCTTCAAGTTTAATTCTTGTTTATAAAGAAGAAAAAGTTATGTCTCGTGTCAGTTCAGTAGGAGGTCTGCTAGGTGCGATGAAATGGTTAATACCATATATTTCAAATTTAGTTGATGTTTTCAGACACATGGAAAATTCAGGTGAAGAAGTGAAATGGGTGCTTCAGAGTTTTAGAGGCACAAGTGTCACATATAATGGTTATAGTGAGTTAATCTGTGATAATTGTAATTTAGATCCAGCAGGCATTTTGGATAGAAGGAGATCTACCTTAACATATGTCTCAATGCATGATTTTGAAAGACATGTTGGAGGTGGAGTGATCCTTGAGAAAATCCAAATTTGAGCAAATCATACAAATGTGTTCATGAAACCGATGTTATTAGGGAAGCTGCAGTGGTGCTTGGCTTCTCTTGGATTACAACATAGATGATGAATAAACTGGACATGATATTTAGGTAAATTGTTGTCAAGGTGAAGATTGTTGAGATATTCCAACCAATTTCCCGTGATTTTGTGGATTGTAGCAATTTAGTGGCTCCTTTATATCAGTTTGTTGTTGAAACAATTCACCCATTTTTGGGATCCACATTAATGTAATCAATTTTATAAATTGTTTGAGAGCTGTTATAAATCCATGTAAGCCCATAGAGGCAAATAGAATTGAGAGTTTGAGTGTGTTTAAGCATGGTTTCGCTGATGTAATATCTCCCTTGAATGATAAATAAACCGAAAATCATTGTCCCATGGATGTTTCCTTGTATAGGGTTTTACCACGTAAAACCGTTGTGTGAAATTTGTGTGATTGTTGTTGTCTCTGTGTTGTATTTTGTGCCATTTAAATCTTATTTACTTATTCTTATGTTGCACAAAAGCCTAGAGGAATTGATGGGTTCCCTAGAGAATCATTTTCCATGTTGTGGATGTGTATCTCTTCAACTAAATCAAAATGTGAGTTCAAGGCCCATTGGACACCATTATAATTTAAACATGCTTTTATTTTTATTTTTTGCATCTATGTATAAGTTGAAACCCTTGCTATTGTTTCTTATCCTCATCTATGAACCCCATCATGATTGTTGTCTCGCAAAGAAGCCATGCATTATTTCCTCATTCATTAGTTATTCTCACTTTCAAGATTCACACAACCAACATCTGTCATGATTATTGTTTGA
>SNQJ01S0027800.1:35370-47212 GCA_010110895.2 Picea sitchensis
TCATTTAATGAGTAGAAGAATAATAAATGAATATTGATGATTTCAATAACCGAATGGTAATGTGATGGATGCACAGGTTCATGATCCATTATGAACAAAAAGTTTGCTATTAAAGCATGTTGTTGCATTCCAAAAAGGGTTAGGGTGAGGCCCGACCAAGGTGGCTCAAGGAAAGGAGAAGGAAGATCCCAATAGGGAGTAGAATTGCAAAAGCAGAGAAAAGACAGTGAGGCCTTAGAAATAACTCAGTTGGACTGAAAAGTCCCAGGCGATCTAGAAAGAATTTAAAGAAGGGGAGAGCCCTCAATTATTTTTTTGTTGTGTATTATGTTTTTCTCTGGGATGAGAAAGATAGTATGATGATGAAAGTAAATTTTTTGACACCATAGTGATGATGGTTGTATTACTATAAAAACGATTGAGAACTATTGTGTTGCACTCATGAAAACATTAAGGATAATGTGATGAATTGAATACAGATATGCTAGTACATGTATGAAAATATTTTATTAATTTAAATTATATGGTACTTTCATTTTAATTTACATGACGACTAATGTGCTTATGATGTATGTCATGTGTAGAAATAAATAAGATTGGAACTGTTGAGAAATACAGTTGCTAATAACGAACAACCTCAATCAAAGGATGACTATGAGAAGGTTCTTGTTGAAATATTGGTGAAGGGACTTTAAAAGTCCCCATGGAGCACCACCGACGGGGTAATATCAGAGGGGGTGCTAGCAACCATAATCGATATAAAAGTGTTCATGCTTATGTGGTACAAGGTATGAAGGGATTGGATAAGAATCCCTTCTGAAATGGTTTACGGTCTTAATGTTATGTATGAAACATTGAAAGGCAGTTGTATGCCTTGGATACCCAAGTAGGGTATGATCCAGGAAGGAGAACCTGAATGATGGAGGCATGAACCTCTTGTAGTAAAGACTGATTGTAATCCTCAGAAGAATTCATGAACTGATATGTCATGAATACATGGACCAATCAAGGAACGATTGGAAACAAAAGTTCTCATAGATAGCACGTTGCATGGAATTGCTTCAAGGAAATGCATGTTTTCATAAAGGACAGACAATGGAATTTTTAGTAAGGAAGGAGGACCTTCCAATGTTTTACTTACATTATGTAAGCGTGGAAGGAAAACAAATTAGGTGGAAATAAGTGTTGACACCCTGGTTATTAATGAAGGAGGAATGCTTAAAGGAATTCATGTGAAAGTTTTGAGTTTCAGATATACTGATTTGGAATCATGATCGGCCTATAGCAAGAAGCATGGTCCTGATGTAAGAGTGAATGAAAATGAATAAGCCATGTGGTGAAGAGGTTGGTTAAATTATAACATGCCATGGCCAATAACCTGTCATAAAGTGTGACAAACTTGAAATCAATGAAAGAGTGCATTGGGTATGAACGTGGCTGTGAATACTGGCCAATTTGTTAAATCCTTTAAAATGTTCAATTACGTTTCAAAATGTTTGGTATGTTGAAATGAGGTATAGGAAAGGAGTGGGATTCAATTTTCATGTTTATATAGATGAGATGAAATGTTAGTATGCATGGTTTTGAATATAGATATATATACATGGATGCATGAGAAACTAACAATTTGTTTGGCTGAGGAATGTTGAAATTGCAGGAGAAAATGGGTCTTGGATATGGAAGTATTGTAAGCCCATAAGGAAGACCAATCGCCTACAGAGCCAAACTACAAGGAATGGTATTTCCTTTTCGAAAAAGTGAATTTGATTGTTAGTATGCACAATTCTGAAATTATTTGTGATGACATTATAGAGGTGCAATAAAATTTGTATGCATGGAAACTAACAATTTGTTTGGCTGATTGAAGTTGAAAGTGCAGGAAGCAAATGAGTCTTGACTATGGCAGTGTTATAAGCCATAAGGAAGACCAATTTCCTGTTGATACAAACCTCTATGGGAAGGAAAGTCTAATAATTATGAATTTGTTTACTATGCGAAACAAATATGGAAACAAAATGTGGAATTTGGATATCTGTGGGTCACAGATTTACAAGAAAATTTTGAATTTAAAATTTATGATGATGTCTCGTGAATTTTTATATGTCTTTGATATGGGTGAGAAAAAGTATAATCCGATCGCATGAAATAAATACTGACTCGGGAGAAGGAGAGTAACCTTCGTCCCTATCTATGATTGAGTCGGGAGAAGGAGAGTAACCTTCGTCCCTAACTTTAGCTGAGCTGGAAGGCTGTCAAGATGTAAAAGCATGAAAAATGGCTACTACTAAGCCATGCGAACCCCGTAGTAATCCATGATCACCTAGAATATATTGTGTTGAGGTAACACAAACCGGAGGGATGCCTCGACTGTAAGACTCAATAGAGTCTCTAGAATTATTTTTGTGTGAGAAAACCTTGGCAGGGAAAGATGGATCACCTGAGGGACTGTATAGAAGTGAAGGGGATGCCTGAGCCTAGGCCTAGAGGGCGAGTGACCACAAGGAAGAGGAGACCTTAATATTTCTTGTAAACTATTGGAATCATGCACACGGTGGGTAGTTCTTCCTGTGCAAGAAAACCTTGGCAAGGTAAGATGGATCACCTGAGGGACTGTATACCAGAGAAGGGTATGCCTGAGCCTGGGCCTGGAGGTTGAGTAACCATAAGGAAGATAAAACCTTGATAGTTATTGTAAAATATTGATTGGGATCATGAACCCAATGGGTATGTTAAGGAAAAACAATGAGCCTAGATAACAAAACAGCCATGTGGATACAAATCCACAAACTGCGCAGATAATTATTGTGCTAAGATTATGAAAATTTTCATAGAAATTTTTATGCAATGTTTTCGCATAAGACTATGATTAACGTGCTTGATTGTCCAATAATTACTGAAAGTAGGTGACAAAGATTAAGGGTCTGAAAAAGGACCCAACTGAGAGAGAAAGATCAAGATTTCTGAAACAACTGAATGAGAAAGGCATGACAGGTGTTTTTGAGGAAGAACACTGAGGATGATGTTCCTTTAAGGGGGAGGGAATTTTAATATACATGTTTCCCCAAGTTTGTAATTAATCATAAAATAGGAATTACCATGCTAAGGCATGTGGACAATGTAAATGCATTATTGTTTGAGTTTCCAATAACTAAATGTGGGGGTGAAGCCTTGAAAGTACTGGCCATGATATCACTAGAGGAATAATGTGGAAACTATATGAGAGGGTTCATTATATCAAATAACCCTAAATTTCCCTTGATGAGGCTGATAAACCTCCTTCGGACCCCAAGGAGAGAAATCAATTAATCAAGAAAGTACTAGTGGTTGAATTATCAACCACCCCCATGGATGGGAGCATGGTCTAGATACAGAATGTCATCCCGAAGTACCACAGAGACCTGCAGACCCGAGCTTCCTTCTGAAAAAAGGAATGTTATGGGTTGGGAACCTTCCAAAATAAGGAAGGTAAGATAGATACGCACGAAAAACCAGAGGGGAGACAGGAGATGAGAGCGTAAGCTCGTAAGGGATATGTGTGAAGCTCTTCGGGGGATATGGATAGAAGGCCACGAGATTGATGTGGAGTGAACATCTGATAAACCTCGCTGAGGCCATAACAGAGAGAAATCTCTGAAAGTTGCAGAGAACAGAACCTGAGCTAAAGCTGAACATAGAAATAATCCTTGAGAACTACGAGAGTTCCCTGGTGATATCATGGCTTGGCATGGAGGTGGCCAGAGTGTTAAGAATGAATGCCTCCAAGCCTATGGTAGGGTGGAAGGATGAACACCCACAGTCAGTTAGTTGGCTACCACCTGTAATAGATAAGTTATCGCATATCTTGTGTATTTAAGTGGTACCATGAGTTAAATGTGGATATCCTATGAATGTTGCAGGGATGGTTATGTTTTCTTAATGATTTATACTGTATTTCTTTATTTTGTATCTTCTTGAATGTGAAATTAGGAAAGTAGGAAATCATATGGATAGGACATGTTTTATACTCGTAAATTCTTGCGTCATGTGGTGGCTTAAGTTAGAGTCACAAACTATATGTCCATCGATCTTGAACACAGTTTCATGAACGCATGTCAACCCTCCTAGTCGTTCTGAGTCCCTTGAAGAACATAGTTTGTTATGCTTAGGAGAGGTAGTGCAGATATGCATAGGCTCTTTGCGAGTCAAGCAGAAACCAACAACCACTTAAGTTCCAGACTTGGCGAATGAGTGCAAGGGGTACGCAGAAATTATTCTAAGTGTTAAGTCTAGTAGAAAGAGCGTAACGTTCTTAGGTCCTTCATAACTGAAGAAGCTCAGGAAGGATAGCGAGATTCAAGTATTGAAAGGGAATATCCTTTCGATTGGAATATGAATGAATGAGATCCGTTCGGGAGAATCTAAGGTCTGTCGATACCATTAGATTTGAAAAAGGAGCGCATACATTAACGCCTCGATTCCTTCAGTCTTCACAAGTTTGACGAATGTTGGTAATCATTGTGAAGGGAATGAATTCTCTGAAATCTGAAACCCAAAGTTGCAATGCGATCTAGACCATAGATCTAAGGATCCATTGGGACCCACCTTTACCGTCGGATCTGTGAGTTTGGAGTTTGCATGATGGGAGAATCGCGCGTTGGTGTGACCAAACCCCCCGAAACCCAAAGTAGCGATGAAATCTGGACCATAGATCCAAGGATCTATCGGGACCCTCCTTGACCGTCATATTGGCGAGATCAGAGCCTGCACATCGGGAGAATCACATGTTGATGCGACTAAACTTCCAAAACCCGAATTTGCGACATGATCTGGACCGTTGGATCAAGGAAGGTCGTGGACCATTGATCTAACGTGAGAAAATTAATGTAAGGAGTATGTGGGAACTCAAGATCCTCTAAGAACCAAGCTCATAAGAGATAAGAGCTTCTCAGAAGCGCAGATGAGGTCCAAGAGGTAAACTTGTTTCAAGTTTGTAAGCTCATAAGGGATAGTAATTATCATACGTGTTGACGAGATCCAAGAGTAGGACTTGTAGGAGGAGCAAAGGTTTGAAACCTTGAAAGACTGATAAATCTTCCAAGTTGGAGAAATCAAAAGCTCAGAAGGAGGAGCGACAATGGTCGTTGGATCACAGTGAAAAGGATCGATAGCCGTCGGATCTGAGGAAGGTGCACGAGTCTTAATGTTCACATGCACAGGAGAGAGAACCTGTCAAGGTTTGAGACTCGAAGTTTCCTAAGCCTGAAGAACCAGAAACCCAAAGTAGAATCTGAGTCGTTCGATCACAGGAATAGATCTAAGATGTCATATTTTTCAGGGTAAACTTCAAGCGTCGGATCGCCGGATTGAATCTAAGTTGTCAAATACCGTGAGTTCAGGAGGAGGTAAGTTTGAAACTTGACATTCCTGAAGCGTGGAGAGATGAAGGGTCAAAGAAAATTAGGACCATTGGATCTAGGAGGACATGTTTCGATAGGTCAGAAGATCTAGAGGAAGGTGAAGGTTGAAGTGTTGAAACACCCAAAGCCCAAAGAGCCGTGAGCCATCGATTGGCAAGGGGACACTTGTCAATAGATTGAGAGTTCCAGGAATATTGTATTGGGGTTTCAGTTTGAGAAATGAGATTTCCGAACCCTGAAGGCCTGAAGACCCGAAGTGAACCTAGACTGACAAATCTAAGGGAGACGTGGCATGAATCCGTGAACTCCGGGTAAAGTCCTGAAGTGATTCATAGCTGTTGGATTCAGAGAACACATGGCGCAAATCTGTGAGCTTCGGGTGAAGAACCAAAGTAATCCTCGATCGTCATATAAGGAGGACATGCGTCAGAGGATTGTAGCCTTTGGATGAAATTCATTGGGGAAAAGGTTTGAGATTTGAGATCTCAGAAGTCCGAAACCCGAAGGAGATATCGATCGTTGATCAAGAAGAGGGTTGGAGGACCATTGATTTGGGTTGAATGGTAAAACACCCGAAGTGGAAGCAAGACCATTGATTGATTAGAACAGGTGTCTGCAGATTGTCAGCTACAGAAGGTTGAAGTACAGAAGAAGCAAGGTTTGAGATTCAAAAACCCTAAAGTCTGGAATTGCAAAGAGATCACAGTCGTTGATCTAGGAGAGACATATATGGTCCGTAGATTTGAGAGGCACAGATCTGAACCATCGATTCAGATAGTATCATCAAGATCGCTAGTTCGATGATCTCGTAGCATTGCGGAGACATGAGTTGTGCGAAGTTTAAATATCGAGGGCGGGCTGCAATCCAAACCGTGGTTTTGTCAGGAGGACATGTGGAGACTTGAGGAGGATTGCGGTCCCAAAAGTAGTTTTACTCCAAACCTCTTGTGGCCATGCTTGCAATCACGTGGTCATCACCAAGGTCACATATGAGGAGAGGCCAAGATAAAATGGGATAACGCCAACTCAGAGACTTCGCTAAAGCGTGAAGGAGAAGGTCACGAGTATCATAAGACTTGCACTAGAGGCCGAAAGGGCTTATGTCTGATTTAGAGGTGAGACTATCATGGTCTCAAAGTATCGTTTGATTTAGAATCATAGAATCTTGACCGGAGGCTCGAGATGAGTCCCAAACTTTCCATATAAAAACCCGTAGAGAGAAAGAGGATTTGTTCCTGTAAGGAGGACGGATTTTAATTTTATTTTTTTCCCCATCATGGGTGTGTTACAAATACTCTTCTATCATATGAACATTATATTCATATGAACATAACCTACAACATAAAGTTCACAAAATAGATGATAAGATCAACTACACTCTGCCAACAAAACTCCTCTAACAATTCTTCTTGAAACTTGTTCAAATATCCTTTTTCGCAATACAACCAAAAAATTCCAGAAACCGCTTTCTTGTTATGAGGGGTTCTCCATAAATGGAACTTTTACAATTACAATGGATAAAATCATTGTTCATGTCAAAAAAAATTGATATGATTTCATATCTATATGTACGTTCATCTACAATATATAACTATCAAAAGCAATTTTTGTTGTCAATTTATTTTCATTTTCTCTTTGCAAAACTTTCTTCTAATGAACTTCTTTGTACTCTTGAGTTTTGCAGATACTATATGGCACTTGAATATAAACTACAATTGCAAAAAATAAATGTTGATAAAAAAAACTTACATAATAGGTGGGAGATGCTACATTGACATCTTCTTAAATCATGTCAATTTGAAAATAAGAATTATATGCTTTTAAAGAAAATATTATATATAAGATACTTCAAAAACTCAAAGTTGGATTAAAAATGTTTTCTAAAGCTTTTGAAATAATCTAAGCATTTGTGATAAGACACACAATGACATTTGTGTTCATAGTATATATCGGTTAATTTACTGTTTCAATATTTTTAGCTTAGTAATGAATGAATACTTTGTATTAGTATTAATCAATATATTTGTTTTTCAATTATTTTTTCAAATCAAAATTTTCACTTATTTCGGTTAAAAAGAGTAATATCTACAAGTGATATAGTCATCTAATAAAAATAGTAAATTAACTCAGAAAGACAAATTGTTTCCATCTTCAAGTTTTAGATCTCAACCTTGTGAATAATTTCTTAAAACTTCAATACATAGTATTGAGGTAGGATTCAAATGAGGCAATTTGAACCCAAGTGGAAAACAACCCAGGTTCGCACATTGGTCATAGGTATAGAGGTGATTTGGGCATTTTGTATTTCCGAAACATGATTTGCGGTTGTGATGCTATGGCGTTTGAAGGGAAAATTCATGAGGATGGATCACCCTTTGTATAGAAAGATAGGCGTGGTGGAGGATGTGATATGGATGTTCATATTATTAACAAACTTATGGTCTATTCGTCTCCTTGCCTGTGTTGAGATATGCCAACCATTTTCCCGCGATTTTGTGGATTGTAGCAGATTTAGTGGCTCTCTTATATCAGTTTGTTGTTGAAAAAATTCACCCATTTTTGGGATCCACATTAATGTAATCAATTTTATAAACTGTTTGAGAGCTGCTATAAATCCATGTACGCCCATAGAGGTAAAGAGACTTGAGAGGCTGAGTGTGTGTAAGCCTGGTCTAGCTATGTAATATATCCCTTGAACGATAAATAAACAGAATATCATTGTCCCATGGATGTTTCCTTGTATAGGGTTTTACCACGTAAAAAATCATTATGTTAAATTTGTGTGATTGTTGTTGTGTCTGTGCTATATTTTGTGCCATTTAAATCCGGTTTATTTATGCTTCCCCTGCACAACAAATGGTATAAGAGCAGGTGCAACATGTGCGACAAGTGAAAATATGTACGTGAGTTCAAAAATATTTGGGTGATATTTAGCACGTGAAGGCAAGTGCAAATTAAACAGGGGCATCTTTTTTTTTCATAGACAATCCCTAGAGAGAGTGATAGGAGCGTATCTTGCTCTCAGCCTTCAAAAACTAGATTTTCTAGTACATGGACGCGCCCAGAAAATGATCAGGGGAGCATCTAGAAAGGGACTCATCCTGTTAAAGCATAGAGGAGCATCCAAGAATAGGGAGACACACCCAAAAGGTGTTTGGAGGGGCGTCCTAGACGCCTCACACATCATTGTGTGGAAGCATCCATCCTTATGCTCAATTTTTTTAAATGAGGTGAACAAATTTATTATTCTTGAAGTTTTAAGTGGAGGATGTTATTTGTTTTATATGGGTGGATATCCTATAAATAATGCCTTGTGTGTATTGAAAAAGTTTCTTTTAAGGAACTTATATTTCTTAATATCTTTATGGTTTAAACTTTTTTGGTTTAACCTTGAACTTTATTTGTTATTTAAGTATTCTTTATTATTCCTCCATATCTATAAGTTTGGTTTAAAATAAATGATTTGAGCGTTGGGCAATTTGTGCTAATGGAAAAGGTTCAAATCTTGAAGTTTGAAGTGGAAAAGTTTAGTGGAAAAAACAATTTTGAGCTTTGGAAGCTCAATATGCAAGATCTACTGGTGCAACAAGGGTTGTAAAAAGTGCTAGCAGACATGACAAAGAAACCGACAAGCATGATGAATGAGGAATGGGAAGAACTAGACGCAAAAGAACTCATTACCATTCGCCTAGGAGAGGATACAACAATAGGCTTATGGAGCAAGTTGGAAAGTCTGTATATGACAAATTCCTTGACGAGCATAATTTTCTTGAAGAAGCAATTATACAGTTTGCGAATGAAATAAGGTACGAGAGTTGTTGACCATTTAAATACCTTTAATACTCTTATAGTTCAATTGACTAGTATGGAAGTTAAATGTGAATATGAAGATAAGGTTATTACACTATTGTGCTCATTTCTTGATTCTTGGGATAATCTAGTCACCTCTATTAGCTTTATCTCAACAGATGTCTTAGATTATGATTCTATTGTGGGAGATTTGTTGGTTGAGGAGAAGAGGATAAAATCTAGTCAAGAAACCTCAACTTCAGAAGCGATGTTGTTAAGAGGTCGATCCAAAGAAAAAGAGAAAAATCAGAGAAGTTCTTCATGATCTAAGTCAAGGGGTAGAAAGGGTAGAGTAAAATGCCAGTACTATGGAAAAACATGGCATCTCAAGAAAGACTACTAGAAAAGAAAAGAATCCGAGGAAAACTCTACAAAGGAATCAAATTTGGCTGCAACAAATTAAGGTATGATCGATGAATTTTTATCCGTTTCTAGTAGCTTACAATATCAAGAAGAATGGTTGTTAGATTCATGTGCCTCCCACCACATGTGCTCACATAGAAACTGGTTCATTTATTACCAATCTTTTGACGAGGGTGTAATTCTTATGGGAAATGGTATTCCCTGTAAAATTGTTGGGGTTGGAAGTATTAGAATCATGATGTTTGATGGTATTGTTAGAGAACTAACGGATGTTAGATATGTACCTGGGCTTAAGTTGAATTTGATTTCATTAAGGGTTTTGGATTCTAGTGGATATGGTGGAGCAGTCAAAGTGCCAAAAGGAAGTTTAGTAGTGATGAAGGAAACAAAGGTTGATAACCTTTATAAGATTGAAGGCATTATTGAAGTCAGATTCGAGGTAACAAATGTATCTTATTGTTTATGGTAGAAGCATCATGGTCATATAAGCAAGAAATAGTTGCAGAATTGTAAGTTTCTTCCAAACTTAGGATCTTTGTTTCAATTTTTCTGCTTGTTTTATATCTTTGTAAGTTATGATGATCGAGAAAAGGGATGTAATGCGTGGGATCCTACTTCCCACAAGATCGCCATTAACAAAAATATAGTGTGTATGGAACAAACATAAGGGTTAGTTCAAGATATCAATAGAACATTTGTTTGCATGCTAGAGGATTCATTGTATGGCCTAATGGTACCCAAGAAACTATACAAGAGGTTTGAATCCTTCATGGTGAGACAAAAGTTTTCAAGGGGTAAGTATGACTATACAATTAATAGTACATTCATTATAATGATATCATTTACTAATGATATGCTCGTTGCAAGCCGAAGCATGGTTGAGATCAGTGAAATAAAGGCTTAGCTGGATAGGACATTTCAGATGATGGATAAAGAAGCAACAAAACAAATTTTGGGCATGGATGTACACATAGATGGTAATAACGTTAAGTTGTGGTTGCAGTTCAGAATGAACATTGTGAAACCAGTTAATATCCCTATTGATTTCCATTATAATTTTTCTTCAAGTTTAATTCTTGTTTATAAAGAAGAAAAAGTTATGTCTCGTGTCAGTTCAGTAGGAGGTCTGCTAGGTGCGATGAAATGGTTAATACCATATATTTCAAATTTAGTTGATGTTTTCAGACACATGGAAAATTCAGGTGAAGAAGTGAAATGGGTGCTTCAGAGTTTTAGAGGCACAAGTGTCACATATAATGGTTATAGTGAGTTAATCTGTGATAATTGTAATTTAGATCCAGCAGGCATTTTGGATAGAAGGAGATCTACCTTAACATATGTCTCAATGCATGATTTTGAAAGACATGTTGGAGGTGGAGTGATCCTTGAGAAAATCCAAATTTGAGCAAATCATACAAATGTGTTCATGAAACCGATGTTATTAGGGAAGCTGCAGTGGTGCTTGGCTTCTCTTGGATTACAACATAGATGATGAATAAACTGGACATGATATTTAGGTAAATTGTTGTCAAGGTGAAGATTGTTGAGATATTCCAACCAATTTCCCGTGATTTTGTGGATTGTAGCAATTTAGTGGCTCCTTTATATCAGTTTGTTGTTGAAACAATTCACCCATTTTTGGGATCCACATTAATGTAATCAATTTTATAAATTGTTTGAGAGCTGTTATAAATCCATGTAAGCCCATAGAGGCAAATAGAATTGAGAGTTTGAGTGTGTTTAAGCATGGTTTCGCTGATGTAATATCTCCCTTGAATGATAAATAAACCGAAAATCATTGTCCCATGGATGTTTCCTTGTA
The DNA here is from genome assembly GCA_010110895.2 of Picea sitchensis. NCBI lineage: Eukaryota > Viridiplantae > Streptophyta > Pinopsida > Pinales > Pinaceae > Picea > Picea sitchensis. The sequence continues at coordinate 46,801 of SNQJ01S0027800.1, forward strand.
TAGGGTTTTACCACGTAAAACCGTTGTGTGAAATTTGTGTGATTGTTGTTGTCTCTGTGTTGTATTTTGTGCCATTTAAATCTTATTTACTTATTCTTATGTTGCACAAAAGCCTAGAGGAATTGATGGGTTCCCTAGAGAATCATTTTCCATGTTGTGGATGTGTATCTCTTCAACTAAATCAAAATGTGAGTTCAAGGCCCATTGGACACCATTATAATTTAAACATGCTTTTATTTTTATTTTTTGCATCTATGTATAAGTTGAAACCCTTGCTATTGTTTCTTATCCTCATCTATGAACCCCATCATGATTGTTGTCTCGCAAAGAAGCCATGCATTATTTCCTCATTCATTAGTTATTCTCACTTTCAAGATTCACACAACCAACATCTGTCATGATTATTGTTTGA
>SNQJ01S0027800.1:60424-76954 GCA_010110895.2 Picea sitchensis
AAGTATGCAATTAGTAATCTTTAATGCTAACAACTCATCATGCACGAATCGTGTAAATTGTCAGTGATGGGCGAAAGGCTCGAGAATATCTGCCATTAATACGCATTAAACCAATATTTGCGGAGGGTTTTGTTATCCCTTTTGAGCGTTAATTTCAAATACCATGGAATTTCATTCGCACGTTGTCATCTTGGTTCGTTCACAAAACCTCCAATCATTAAATGTTCTTCGCCATAACCGCCACCTTCACACTTCTAAGTATGCAATAATTAATCTTTACTTATAACAACTCATCATACAACACGCATAGAGATTTTCATTAATGAGCGAAGAGCTCGAGGAGATTTTCCATTCCCACGCATTGAGCCAACATTTCCGGGGGGTTATATTATCCCCTCCATTTGTTCATTTCAAGAAGCATCTAGAGAAAACATACGTTTTCATAAACTGATGGCACCAACTCGACAACAGTTATCTGGAGATACAGTGAACATCTTCGAGCGTGAGGACCAGAACTACCACAGTAACAAAGCATCACTCCAACGACCTACCACCGTAAAAAAACAACCCAAAGTTCTTCAAACGAAGGATGTTCATCCTAAAATTGATAGTTCTCACAAGCTTCCCATGCAGAAGAAGAGAAAAAGAATTGTAGGGGAGGTAGAAGAGCTTGAAATTGAAAGTGAGAACATGGAACTTGACACTGATATGGATATCATATTCTGCAACCTTGATCATCCAGGAGATGCGATTCAACATAGCTACCCAATGGACATAGTTGATACCGAATATTTTTACAAAGATGAATCCTTCGTATTCTAGAGTGTTGTTTTTGAAAGTAAATCTAAAAAATTAATTATTGAAAAGAGAGATGTAAAAAATAAGAAAGGAAAATATCGTTCAGAAGTTGACCTTGCCAACATGCGGTCATCCCAAATCTCTGAACTTCACAGAGAAACCAAATATTCTCTTGATGATTCCATTGGAGCCATTGAGGTCGAGAATGCGAGACTAAAGGACTGGATCAAGGAATTAGATTAATCTTTGATTCCTATGCCATTTCTTGCCAGTCCTTTGGTAATAGCCATGCTTGCCACCACTGCAACAAAGTTAAAAGGATCCTCCAACTTCCTCGCATCGTGTAGAGGATATGTGGAGAAAAATATCAATAATATAATGGAACTGATTGTTGGGGCCTGGGAAACATCACAAACTATGGATTCCGTAGGAAGGAGGGAACACAACTTGCTCGAAATTATGCAGACGAATTTAAAAAATGAAGAAACTTTATATTTGGACATGGTCATCCCTTTTTCCTTTCATATCAACAACATGCCAGACATGACAAGAAGACAACATGATCTCCCCTCCAAAAGTCGGATCACTCAATTAGAAGCATGCTGTAAAGAGAAGGTGAAGAACCTGTATCTCATTGTCCAATTATGTGAGCAAGAAATATCAAAGAAAGAAACATGATTCACAAACATGACCAAAATAGACTTAGTCGGAAGGACCAATGTGTTCCAGGACCCCAAATTAATCGTCAACTAGTTGACGTTAACCAAGCAAGATTTTGATAAACAAGTTGATAATTTTAAGGCGTTGTCTTTAGAAAATTTTTACAGGATTCTTGAGTATGGTGAAGATCACGTGGACAACTGGCTATTTGGTTATTCGCTACAGAATCGAGCCATTGATCAGGTTCTGTGTAATCTTTCTATTGATCTAAGAGAATTAGAAAATGAACTTTTCAGCATAAAAATCTGGAATGACATCAATGCCGCCCCCTTGAGAAGCTACATTAAAGAATTCGTCAAAACAGACTTGAAGCAGGTCGCTGACAAAAGGCATCAGCAAGCAAGTAGAAAAAATACTTATATGTACTACGCTGTCATGCAACCTTGTTATATTGATAACACATAGACATGCACATGAATGCAAGTTGTAAAAACACATTGTGCACAAGTGATTTTGTAAATAAAACAATATGATGGGTTGAAATATAATATTCATTAAAGACTTTAAAGTACTCGAGAAGTTGTGGTGGATATCAATTGCAGAATTTTTATTTGCTCAAAAAACAGTGGATGTCATATATATATAAAGCCTTTAATGACGAGTTTGGAAGCCGAATTAGCACTATAAGTAGAAGGTGGAGGATTTAGGAGTTCTTTAAAAATTAGGATATTATAATGGATTGCAAAAATTTCAAAGTATTATGAGATATTAAAAATTATTTTTAAAAGTAATTTAATTTTTTAGTTAGGTTTGAACAGTATTAGTTTTTAACATGGTTTAATTTAAAGTGTCATAGAAGTTTCAAATCGATGTAAAATATCTAGCAAATAAGAATTTAAATGATATATTTATTTTTATTTTAAAAGATTCTATAAAAATATTATTTTGAAAGTTAGAATTTTATAATGGATGGAAAAAAATGAAAAATTATTATACATAATCGATGTAAAATATCTAGCAAATAAGAATTTAAATGATATATTTATTTTTATTTTAAAAGATTCCATAAAAATATTATTTTGAAAGTTAAAATTTTATAATGGATGGGAAAAAATGAAAAAGTATTATACATAGTTAAGAAATATTGTTAAAAAGAATTTAAAATTATTAGTCAATAATAATTTTAAATGATATATTTATTTGTATTTTAAAAAATTTAAAAAAAATGTTAATTTGAAAATTAGAATGCACTATTAATAAATATTTCTAAAAAGTATTTAAAGGAGTTAGTAAATAAGAATTTAAAAGATATATTTATTATTATTATTTATTTTTTTTTTGAGAAGAATCATATTATATCATATGAATTTTTGTTTTTTATTTTATTTCTAAGAGTTGTTTTTTAATTATGAGGTTTTTTTTTTCATGAAAGTAGAAAAAATAGAAAGTAGGTAGGAAATATTAACAATTGGTATGTGTCTCTCAATTTTTAACAATGTATGTCTTTGTATCATTCTTTCAGGGTAGTATTTTTGTTTCCTTTTGAGAATGATTGTTATCAAAACTTGTTTAGGGTTAAATAATGATGTTATTATGGATCATATATGAGTAGAATTACACTTTTGTCAGATGACTTGATTCTTTTGAGTTTTTGCAAATGAGATCTTACAATGCAAGAAAAACTTGGTTGTAGTCAGCCAACAAGAAACAAATTTAGGTCATACTCTAGGATCAAAAGGTGGTTCCAACCCTTAATACAATCACTAGAGGTATGCTCAAGAGCTCCTTCCCTATGGGTCAAACTTAGTGGTGCTATTAGTTTTGACACAATACCTTGTTGTAGTGTTATCTCATGTCAAGGAGGTTCTTATCGTGAGTTGTTAAATTGTAAATTGTCATGGATATTGCACTAGAATAGTTTATCACAATAGATCTTACAATATTCTACAATATCTTATTATGTAAATTTTTTTACTTTAGATTTCTTATTTAATATTATTATCTTAGCACACAAAACACTTAAATAAACAAAAACTAAAATGAAAGAAACTGCGAAAACAACATGACATCCACACAATAAAAACACGATGTACCCTAGGAAAAATCAATACGGGAAAAACTTAGCTAGAGGGTGGGGTCTATGTCTTTTTCTTTTCTTCTCAACTATGAAATGCAAATACAAAGAAAGTGCACACACTATGGAGTTTCCATGGACATTGTGAAATTAATGGCTACTACAAGGTCTTCTACTTCCTCTATTTTTCTTCAATATCCCATAGTCAATTCTATGATCTACTGTGGAACAATATGAATACAACAAAAATGGTCCAACCCCTTCCTATCATATGGCCTAGTATTTAACATTCCTAATAGTTGTCAAGGGCTAGCATTAGTAATTTTTCTTTCCTTCACTCCCAATTAGAGTTAGGTTTCTGGACCCTCTAGAATATTCTTCAAAGTCAACATGTGACTAGCTCCACATGTGTGATAAACGAGAGCTCACGTAGCATCCACTTGGTATCATGGTGGTCAAAAAGGAAAATTTTAGGGGCATAATTTTTCCGATGTACTAATTTCAAATGTCCTCTTCCTATTTAACTAAAAAACCTGGACAAACACAATCCTCTACCATGTTTCCAACACATATCAAATCTACACTTAAATTTTACATCAACATAATAGAAAACATATGCAAACCATAATAGAGAAATCCCTCATCCATTTACATGAAATATGAACAAACCTATATGGTATATGGTGAGAAGACTCCTTGAGATATTTGAAAAGATTAGAAGATAAAAATCAATTCAAACTACACCAAATGAAACTCCATCCAATTCACAATTAGGAATGAAGGATGCATGTGTTTTAGTGGTGAATTTATTACAACAATGTATACAAGTGAAAATGCATCAAATTCACAATTAGGAATGGATGATGCAAGTGTTTTAGTGGTGAATTTATTACAACAATGTATACAAACAAAAATGCATCTAATTCACAATTAGGAATGAAGGATGCAAGTGTTTTAGTGGTGAATCTATTACAATCGTGTATACATATTTATTATGTTGAGTTTCTTTACACCACTCTTTTGGTTTCAAGATTATTAATGGTATAATATTTTAATAATTTATCTTGAGATTTTGGTGTCAAACCTTTTCTTGTAAGTGATCCTCCAACCTTTCAATGGAGATATTATCTTCTTAATTGGGTTGTGTTAAACCTTTTCTTGAAAGTGATCCTCTAACCTCTCAATGAAAATATTATTTTCTTAATTGGGTTTTTAAACCATATGTGTGTTAATTAAAATGTCTTGAGGGCATGAATCCCTCAAATGCCCCCATCGTATACGAATCTACAATTGCATTCCTCCTCATTCAAGCTCATTTTCATCATGGTATGCCTATTAACGCACGATCATGTGGATCCTTCATTAATTTAAACCATTAAATCTCAAAAATAAAATATGGAGGTCTTTAGATCTGAGACAAGGAAACTTATTAGTGATTATAACCATGCCTTTCCTTTTCTCACTAATATATCTTCACACAACAATATGGTTTTAGAAGGACATGGTGCTTCACTCACAAGGTAATAAGGTCGATAATGGCTCTTATGAAACCAATCTTTTTTCACTTAGTCTCTTCACACAAGCTATCTCATGCTTTTATTTTTCATGCAAACCCAATGTTAAATACTGAAAATTCATTGCATATTCATATCACATTTACGAATGAAATCTAAAGGAAAGAAACATTGATATATAGGACTTGTGGATTTTTAAAATCAAAGTAGCTTCAACCCAAATGCAATCTCCAAGAAATCCATCTACTGCATAAAAAATAAACATTTAGCGCCCTCATTATGTCACTTCTATTAATCAAACTTATGTCACCTCTATCAATCAAACTTCTGTCATAATAAATTAATCAATGGAATTTTAACTTTGAAAGAAATGAGAAGATAGCATGAATTTTATCATGAAAATGGTAAGTAGGTAAGTAAGATTAATAATTAGTTTGGTCTTGGACTAAGACTTAAAATTGATTTCGATTGGTTAAGAGCTCATCTTCCTTAGATGTCAAGAAACATGTTAAGGGCCTGAGACCTAGAGACATGTGGAAGGATTGGAAGTCCACCCCCTTATGGACCACTAACAGGTTACTTAGGTGGCGTGATTTTCCTTGAATAACGGTGATGAGTCAACCCACATCCACAGATAACAACCAGTGATGGTTGTCTTCATTGTTGGTTGAGAACTAAGTTATGATAGGATTTTCCACCTTCATAGAAGATTAAAAATTAATAGGGGTTTCCCAAATCCCAACAATGCAAGTCCCTTTATCATTCTGTCAAATTAGTAATTTCATACCTTTTCGAGAATGATTATTACCAAAACTTGTTCGTGGTTATGATGTTAGTGTGGATCATATCCAAACAAAGTGTCACTTTCTCTATATGGTTTTACTCTCTTGATTTGTTTACAAGTGAGAGCATATAAGGCAAGAAAAAGTAAGTTGTAGTCAACTAATAAGAAATATATTTAGGACATACAATAAGATCAAAAGGTGGTTTCAAACATTATTTTAGTAACCAAAGTATGTTCAAGAGCTCCTTCCCTATGGTTAAGACCCATTGGTGCTACTAGTTTTGGCACAATACCTTGTTGCAATGTAATATCATGACAAATAGGTTCTTATAATGGGTTATTAATTTGTAAACTACAGTGGATATTCCATTGGAAAGGGGTGAAGTAACTAAAGGAAAAAATCCCAGGAAATGTGGCTCAAAGAAAGGCCCATGAAGACACTACAACCTCAAATTTAGAAATGCATAATTATCAAATTCCTAGTTTATCCCCAACTACACATGATAGGGATCATTTTAATCCGTTATCTTTATAACCTCAAAATCAATGAGTTTGTCACAATAGATCTTACAATATTTTGTAATATTTTATTATTCAATATTTTACTTTAGGTTTTATATTTAATATTACTAGCTTAGTGCACAAATATTGAAATATAGAAAAAACTAAAATCAAAGAAACTAAGAAAATAACATGTCATCCCCATCATAAACACAAGATGTACCCTAGGAAAACCCAATATATGAAAAACCTAGCTAGAAGGCGAGGCACGTGCCTCTCTTTTCTTCTTCGTTACAAAATGTAAATACAAAGAAAGAGCACTCACTATAGATTTTCCATGGAAATTATGACATGTATGGATGATATAAGATCTTCTACTTCCTCTATTTTTCTTCAATATCCCACTCTCAATTCTCTATATTACTAAGGAAAAATAAAAATACAATAAGAATGGTCTAATCCCTTCCTATGCTAGTGGCCTAGTATTTAACATGGCCTAATAGTTGTCTAGGGTTAGGGTAAGAGATTTTGCATGCCTAAATTCTCGATTAGGGTGAAGTATTTGGACCCTCTAGAATATTCTTCAAAGTCAACATGTGACTAGGTCCACATGTGTGAGTAATGGGAACTAACATAGAATCCACTTATGATCATGGTGGGAAACAATATAAGTCAACTTGTGGGAGGCATAATCTTCTCATACAAATCTAATTGAAATCATGTTCACACAGTTGGAAAGCTCTCAATGTGTAGAGAAAATACCATAGTCTAGGAGCTTTGTTGACAAAATTTTGACCCAAAAATGACCATTTAAATCCTTAAAAATTATTCAATTTTTTTTGGACCTGAAATCATCAAAGCGGGACATGCCCCTAAAATGGTCCCTGTGAGCCAATAACTTCATTTTTTTCCACCTAAAAAGTACCAAAACAAATGAAAAATTACACAATGATCCATTTTTAATTATACCTCCCCATTTAGGGAGGCTTTTGGTCCGCAAAAGATTCAATGAAGAAGGTGATGAAATTTTCCTCTACTTTCTCCCTACAATACCATTTGGCCTTAATTGGAAAGTTTTCCTTTCAACCCAACCTACCAGATTTCATGCTACCCTCACTACAAGGAAAACACATTCTAGCAAAAGTTTTTATGGAACCACCCCAAGAAATTTCTCCCTTATCCGTTTATAGTGGAGGTTTCTTGTAGAGGTAGGCGACTGGAAGTTTTAGTGGATTTGTTTTAGTCATTGCACTTAAATCATATAAAGTGCACTAGTGCACCCATATATATGTCACACCAATAGGTTATACAACTTGGCACCCCAAAATATGTTATTAAAAAAATGGGTTTATTTTAATTTTAAATAAACTCTAACAATGCATTGAAAAATTATAAGTGCATCGATGTGTTACTATGTATAACACATTGAATGATCTTGGAAATTTTCCTATGCAGCATTGGTTTTTTTTTTTTTTGATATGCCGGTGTGCACCGATAGAAGGTGCCTTGGTGCAATCCTTATATAGGAACACATGAGAAGATTTCATTATTTTGTGGGAATAATGACATCAATGTGTCATTAGACAATAAGCACTCTATATGTAAGAAACACCAAATTAGGTTTAGACATTTCATTATAAAATATAGGTTTTAAATTCAAACAAATTCAAAAAATAAGCAATTTTCTTAATAGCCTAGAAACACACTAGTGCATCCAAAGAAGCACATTAGGACACAAATTTAAAAAACAAATCTAACAAGCACCATGAACACTTAAATGCACCCGTGTTTCTAACTGTTAGGCACATTGAGGTAGGGTAATACTTCAAAAGAAAATTACCAAACTAAAATTTCAATTTTTATATTTCCTTCAGTGCTTCCAACCATACAAGAACCAATGCTCACCATCCATGTATGAATTCCCTATTTCCAGTGCTATTGTGTTGCTAAATTCTTCAATTCCTTCGCTTCGTTAGTGGATTTGGTTCATTTTTTAGTTTTGCAAAATGGTACTATATTTTCAACATTCATCTATGTGGAAACCATGCCTCAATGATACCTTTCCAATAGGCTATCCTGCACCTAAAATGGAGATCGTATGAAAAAGTTACGACCCCGGGAAGTTGATGTACTAACTTACCCAAACAGGGCCCACATGACTTTTGGCTCTTCATCTCCTAGGGTTAGGTTTTTAGAGGTATAGGGTTTTTGGAATTACCGTTTATTGTAAAAAGGCCTCCAGAGCCTCATTGTAATCATCTTCTTGCGAATGAGGGCAACTGTCACATCTCTTCTCATAGATAAGTCGCCACCATTCGAGCAAGCTTGTTTTCCACTGCATTTTACAATTTCAACTTATTTCCTTATTGAATAGAAAAAAAGTTTTACTGTATCTCTGTTATTTTGTGTTAAGCACATGTTAATAATCTATAGTCATTTTGTTATGCTCATAAAATCCAGATCAAATCCCTTCCTATGATAGTGGCCCAGTATTTAACATGTCCTAATATTTGTATAGGGTTAGGGTATGATATTTTGCATGCCTCAATTCGCGATTAGGGTGAAGGCTTTGGACCCTCTAGAATATTGTTCATCAACATGTGACTAATTCCACATGTGTGAGTAATGGGAACTAACATAACATCCACTTATTATCATGGTGGGAAACAATATAAGCCAACTTGTGAGAGGCATAATATTCTCATACAACTCTAATTGAAATCATGTTCACATAGTTCGAAAGCTCTCAATGTGTAGAGAAAATACCATAGTATAGGAGCTTTGTTGACAAAATTTTGACCCAAAAATGACCATTTAAGGCCTTAAAAAGGATTCAATTTTTTTTGGATCTGAAATCAACAAAGAAGGACATGCCCCTAAAATGGGCCCTGTGAGCCAATAGCTTCATTTATTTCCACCTAAAGAGTACCAAAATAAATGACAAATTACACAATGATCTATTTTTAATCATAACTCCCCATTTAGGGAGGCTTTTGGTCCGCAAAAGCTTCATTGAAGAAGGTGATGTAATTTTTCTCTACCTTCTCCCTATAGTACTATTTGGCCTTAACTGGAAAATTTTCCTTTCAACACAACCTACTAGATTTCATTCTACCCTCACTACAGGTAAAACACGTTCTAGAAAAAAAAATTATGGAACGACCCCAAGAAATTTCTCCCTTATCCATTTATAGTGGAGATTGCTAGTAGAGGTAGGCGAATGTAAGTTTTAGTGGAGGTTTTTTAACCATTGCACTTAAATCATATAAAGTGGACCAATGCACCCATATATATGTCACACCAATGGTTTATACAACTTGGCGCCCCAAAAGATGTTATAACTAATCCATGATTAAAAAAATGGTTTTTTTTTAATTATAAAAAAACTCTAACAATGCATTGAAAAATTATAAGTGCATCGATGTGTTACTATGTATAACACATTGAATGATCTTAGACATTTCCCTATGTAGTATTGTTTTTTTTCTTCTTTTTTTTTATGTGTCGGTGCACACCCACATAAGGTTCCTTGATGTAATTCTTATATAGGCACACATGAGAAGATTTCATTATTTTGTGGGAATAATGACATCAATGTGTCATTAGATAATAAGCACTCTATATGTAAGAAACACCAAATTAGGTTTAGACATTTCATTATAAAATATACGTTTTTAATTCAAAAAAATTCAAAAAATAAGCAATGTGCTTAATACAGTAGACACACACTAGTGCATCCAAAGAAGGACATCAGGACACAAATTTAAAAAACAAATCTAACAAGCACCATGAACACTTAAATGCACATGTGTTTCTAACTATTAGGCACATTGAGGTAGGGTAATACTTATAAAGAAAATTACCAAACTAAAATTTCATTTTTTACATTTTCTTCAATGCTTCCAACCATACAAGAACCAATGCTCACCATCCATGTATGAATTCCCTATTGTCGGTGCTATTGTGTTGCTAGATTATTCAATTCCTTCTCTCTGTTAGTGGATTTGGTTCATTTTTTAGTTTTGCAAAATGGTACTATATTTTCAACATTTATCTATGTGGCAACCATGCCTCTTCAATAGGGAATAGATTGGGTAAATTGTTTGTTACCTCCTTATTTACATTTTTAGTGGATTAGAATTTAGAATTTGACCTAAATTTTCCTTCTTCTTCAAATATTCAAAATATTCCATGCAATGCATTCAAGTCATTCATCTTGCATGAATTGTGCATGAATTGTGTCGTGCATTGTCTATTGATGTAGAGCACAATGGTAAAATAGAATAAAATAAAATAAAAAAACTCACACTTCTTCAATGTTATTTATAATATTAGGTGGCACCACACTTTGTGCTTCTCAACATTATAAACATAATGTTGAGAGATTTTTATATAAAAAAATCTTAGGCTTGTCAGTGATCTAGGAAATGTATGGAGGCACCATTAGTTATGCCATCATACATACCAAATGCATTGGCAAGTTTTATTTAAATTAAATAGATTTCTAGACATTTTGGTGCATTTGTAAATGTTGAATAACACCTCTACCAATGCTCTTATACATCATAAGTACACCATGGAACAAAAATAATAAATATGATTATTTTCTTTGTTGGTTCTCTTTATAATATTAGGTGGAATCGTACTCGATGCTTCTCAATATTATAAATGCACCATTGAGAGATTTATATATATAAATTTCTTGGGATTGTTGGTGTTCTAGGGAAATGTAGGAGGCACCAATAGTGACACCTCCTTACATATCAAACACATTGACATGCTTTGTTTAAATTAAACATATTCCTACAATTTTCAATGCATTTGTAAATGTTCAATAGCACCTCTGTAGGTGCTCTTGTAAATCATAAGTGCACCATGGAACATAAATAATAAATATGATTCCCCCACTGTGTTGGTGCTCTTTATAATAATAGGTGGTATTGTACCCAGTGCTTCTCGATACTATAAATACATTGTTGATAGAGTTTTATATTTAAAAATATATCATGCATACTATGTGTCCATGTGTCTGTGGTACCGACAGTGTAAATAATTGGATCATTACCACAAGGATCCAAACATTTCAACTCTAGGTTTCTTGTATGGGACTCCTCAATAACTTTGCAAATAATAATTTCTTATACACCATTTTATCCTATGAGAAGAATAATTGTATTGAATTATGGAGCATTGCTCTTGACATAGTGCATACTTGAATGGAATTGAAGTTGATAAGGTATTTCCCTATCATTACATTGGATATGAACATCAATCTCTTATCATTACATTGGATATGAACATCAATCTCTTCAAATGCATCATTGTTACTCCAACAATATTTTTTTAGTAATTTTAGATAATTATCATGACTTTTATCATTGTATAGATAGTTATTGCTTTACTTGTAGTTTCATTTTTCATCTAACATCCTCTTCAATAAATATTTGGAAAGCTTCTTCCACAACTTCTAGTGACAACGTCTTCAATTTTTTTTGTAGTAATGAATTAAGTTTTATATTGAACATTATTAAATTTATAAATAAAAAAACTTCAATCATAACAAGATTCCCAAATAAACCACACAAGTTACACATGAAATATGATAATCACGAAGAAATAGTGAAAAAAGATATACAAATACTAAATAATAATTAACCTTCCTTAAAAATTAAAGTATATATGCACATGGATAAGTTGTAAAAACAGGTTGTACAAAAGTAAGTTTGGATCCTCCTTTTGGTGGGGATCTGCTTTGCAAGGGAAATTATCCTAATATAATTTTGAGATATTTTTTCTTTGAAAAAAATTATAAAAATAGATTGTACAAAAGTGCGTTTGTAGATAAAATACTTTGGTGGGTTGAAATATAATATGCATTAAGTACTTTAAAGTACTCATGGTGTCGAGAGCAAAAAAAAATTGAATGTCATATATAAGGACTTGAATGATGAATTTGGAATTCGAATCAATAGTGTAAGAACAACAACGTGGAGGGCTTTGGAGGTTAGAATCTTATAATGTATGGCAAAATTTTGAAGGTATGATGAGACATAAATATTTTTCAAAGATATTTAAAGTTGGCAAAATTTTGAAGGTATGATGAGACATAAATATTTTTCAAAGATATTTAAAGTTGTTAGCATATACGAATTGAATGATGAATTTGGAATTCGAATCAATAGTGTAAGAACAACAACTTGGAGGGCTTTGGAGGTTAGAATCTTATAATGTATGGCAAAATTTTGAAGGTATGATGAGATATAAATATTTTTCAAAGATATTTAAAGTTGTTAGCATATACGAATTTAAATGATATATTTGTTTTTATATTAAAATGTTTGGAAAAAATATTGTTTTGAAAGTTAGAATTTTATAATTGATTGAAAAATTAAAAAAACATTATATATGGTAAAAAAATATATTTAAAGGAGTATTTAAAATAATTAGCAAATAAGAATTTAAATGAATAAGTATTTTTATTTTTAAAAATGTGAAATTAAAGTATTTTAAAGTTAGAATCTTATAGTGAATGATAAAAGTTAAAAAGCATTATATGCTATCAATAAAAATAAAGATTTTTAAGTAAATAAAAATGTAAATAACATATGGTATTATATGGGTTGTTGTTAATTTAAAAAGAATTGTTTTTTTATTATGAGATATTTTTCAAAGTAAGAAAATGATAAGTAGGTAGGTAATATTAATAATGAGTAGGTATTTTCTAAATTTCAACAATGCATTGTTTTTTTTAGAGAATGTGTAACAAACCTCTCGTTTCGTACAACAACAAACCTCTCATAACAAGTGCAAGTTTTATTTTATTTTTTGTGTGTGTGCCCGTGTACAAGGGTAATAAAGACATTATACTCTGTGTCACAACACGAAAACGAACATGACACATGCAACTGCGACAACAACATAACGACCTAAGATGCACATCAAGCATCTGGAAGCAATGAACGACAATCAACTGATAAAAATAAGACTGACTACCCTCCCATCCTACCCTGTAATGGTTAGGACCACGAGGACACATAAGCAATGCTCAAGCCCAAGTTCCCATCGATTTTCACCATTTAAGGTCTCAGGGCTAGCAACTGTTCTGAAGAACAAGGAGGTGTCTAATCCCACTAATCCAACATAAACCGCAATCCCGACTCTGATCATCAATCTCAACTAATCATCAATTATTCATGGCACAATAAGATATTCTACTATACTTATCATTTTTCAAGAAATAATGAGTGTAAATGAGTAAAAAGACATCTCATAAAGAATCATGAATGAAGAGAGGAAATACAATTTTAATCTCATGCAACTTAACTATACATCTTGTTTTTAAGGAATATCTTCTAGGAGTCTGTAAAGAGAAGCTATAATTACATATTCATTATGATAACCCATAAGAAACTCAATCTTCCTAACCAATACATGAATTTTAACAACACTTTTACATTATGTATCCATTATATGAAACTAATAAAATCATTCATGAAATAATTAATAAGAAGTCACATGTTGGTGTAGATATAAGAAGTATGTACAATAATGCGAGATATAAGGTGTTATCAATCATTACAATTAAATAGTCGATTACTAAGGTCACCATTTTAAAAACATCAATTAAGACCCTTAAGAGATAGTTATTAATAAAATTCAATTCATATAATCCTCAAGATTCAAATCACACAACCTCTTCTATATTTCTTCACCTTTAAGTAAGTATTCTAATAAAGGAAGAATCATCAAATATAAACACACATATTATTGTTAACCTAAATCCTAACATTATTAAATCTCAACTATTTGAAAACCTTCATCAAGGTTGCTAACAATGAAGAACATGATTATTTCCATCTACTAAGAGTGCATCTTAAGATGGTGTATCTATTTTGGGACTTAGTTGCAAGACTAAGGTTTAAGGTAACTACTTTCCAAAGACCAATGGCTAATTTAATTTCCATTCTTAAGGAATAAATAACTCATATAACTCATATAATTATGCTTCCTTATTTAAAGGTATAAAGCATTTAGGAACTTCTTAAAGAAAATAGTTTACAATCTAAAACTTCAACAACCAAATTCTTCATTGAATTCTCAATTTATTGACCATATGGGGATAAGTTATATCCTCAATAGAATATCAATCGCTTAGTGAGGAATTTAGGTCGCCCAGAATTAGTTTTTATGAAAAGAAAGGATTAATAGATTTTCCTTGAATTGTTCCTTCATATCCGACAATCTTCAATTAAAATTAAAAATTTAGTATTCTCAGAATTATTGGATGGCATCTATCTTATCATACAAGGGTTCACTTATTCCATACAAGAGCGATGTATAAGAACAAAATTTGACCACCTGAAAATGAATCATGAGAGACTGACATCGTTCACATGACTTCACCACACATTATCAGTCAGAGAGACAAGTTATAAAAGAATCTCAGCCTGGTGTTGGATGGAATTTCAAGCACATAGAGGCGAAATCAAGGGTGACTGACAGCATTCAATAAATTCGCCATTGAATTATCAGTCAGTGAGTTAAGTTATAAAAGAATCTCAGCCTGGCGTTGGATGGAATTTCAAGCACACCAAGGAAAAATCAAGGGTGACTGACAATAGAAACAAGTGTTGACAATAGAATAGATAACACAGGCTAAGTAAAAATAAGAGTTGACAATAGAAATAGAAATAGTGATTACCATGTCGCAAATGCCAGCCCAAAGAAAACACGGGCTAAGTAAAACACACCAAAAGGACGGGTAAGATCGTAGGGATCTCCAATATAGATATTGTATAGGTTAAGATGAAATGCCAACCATAGATATACAAAAGAAAAGGAAAAAGCAGGTAAAACGTAGAGGTAACGGATGGATAACAAGTAGAGTTTCACTGCCATTATCAAGCGATGAGCATACAAAAACAAATTCGCCAGCAATGATATTTACACAGTGAACTTCGCCATTTTAAGTGAGGAAGACGCAATGCTGGGTTGGCCACTATCAAATGATCAACATATAGAAACAATTCGCCAACAATGATATTTACACAGTTAAATCATTTGTTTAAGTGTTGTAGGTGGAGAGCTAGAGTGGCCATTATCGAATGAGGAACATGCAGAAACGAAACTGCCAGCAAAGGATATTTACACAATTAAGTTAGTCATTTAAACAATATAGATGCAAGGCTAGAGTGGCCATTATTAAACAATGCAGGGTTAATATTTTCCAGCCATCACATAATGCAATCGATGAAGTATAATTATTTTTCATCCATTACCAAATTACGACAGCCGAGTTAACGTTTTTACAACAGTTACACGTTTATAATTACCGAAGTAAGTAAATAAAAGAAACCGTTCAATCCAACCAGATCCAAACACAGATCGAAGTTAAATAAATTTTCATCTCCGAATACCACTATAAAAATGCTGACAACAGTAAGAGAATGCCAGGGCCCTAAGGATAACTCATCGAAAGGATTGCGGGGATTCTATCAGTCGGGGTGCAGAAAATAAACAACAAGGAAGCAAGATAATCCAACGCCAAGGTCGTACTGAAGGCGCAAGTCAATAATCAGGAAAGGACAACAATAGAGGTAGATGGTTGATAGGTTCACCTTCGCTTCATCATCCTCGCACAGAAAAGTAGGGCGTTGAGATCCATAGGTCTTTTAACGCTAAGGCGATGACCGTAGATTAGGATCCTGGACGACTGCTCAGGCGAGGACTGACAAGCTAGGGACGAAGACTAAACAACCTCAAGGTCACAATCAACACCATAGGGCGGTCACGACATGCGGGAAAACGAGGCCATAGGAGATGACAACCAAGGAGCTAGGCTAAGAAAATTTCAGCTATCAATCTAAACATCCAATCTACTTACATAATCAACATGCAGATCCAATCATAAAACCTACAACATTCTACCATTCAAATTAAGAAAGCGTATCGTTTCCTGTTCGCCCGCTCTGATTGGCGTCTCGTGCTCCGTGCAACTCCTGCTCCTCGATCGTCGAGACCTCACCGGTACCTCCCAACCAACGCTAGGGGTAATCTTCTTTCCCCTTAGCCCCCGAGATGCAAAGGGGCCACACACACTATCCAGAGGTTTCATCTACCTCCCAGCTTGCCTCGCAAGGCCGACCTACCACTCCTCTCTGAGCTGGGTATCCCAACTCCCACAAGTAAATAAGTCAAGT
>SNQJ01S0027800.1:86564-98881 GCA_010110895.2 Picea sitchensis
TAATAAATTAAATTTCTTACTCCCTTCATGTTACAAGATTTAACGAAGATCTTAATTATTATTTAAGTTGTTTTTATTTTTATTATTTTTACTACCATTTTTTTTTATAGAAGACAAAATTTTAGCACTAGCGTAATTTAGACTTAGGCCTTAAATTTCGTACTGGGCAACATTTAATTAAGGAAATTATTTTTTTCTAAATTACTTAACATGTTATTTGTCTTAGGGCCATCTAGGCTCATCCCTCTATCATCAACAACGTAACGTGCCCTTCAGGACACACTAGGTGCTCCAAGGGTGCCACTCGCCTCATCTGTTCCTTTGCGCGACGTGTCCTTCAGGACGCACTACGTGCTCCAAGGGTGCCACTCACCTCTTGACTGATTTGGTAGACATCAATAACCCCTGGAGTCAACACTCCGCCAGGTGAACCTGTGGAAGATTAAGGGCTTCTAAGGAATAAGGCCCCCGCCTTATTGTGCGCCCCTTAGAATCATCGTGAGCGACTGTCGCAGTCTACCCTCAGAGCATCATGGGTCCTCTTGAACTAGGTAATCATTAACCTACAGTTCGAGCCACGACGAGAGTGATAGTAGGTTGTGGCAAGGTTGTTGTCCACACCTCTCCCTCAACATCTCTGGTAGTCGTATGTGACCCCTTTACTCCATATGTGAGTCTAGTCGGCAAGCTATCGTCAACCTGCATCATCAACAAATCATGTCAAAACATGTCCATATCATATCATCCAGTCAAATGCACTAATATCACAGTAAAACAATCAAACCCCAAGGGCACACTCCCTGACTCGATCCGAAGTCCAAGGGGTTCCATTGATGCCTCGACATCCTCTACGTCTATAATCCTGCACACTCAGTAAAACCAAGTCAATAGAACATGTCTATATCAAAGCGATAAAACCACATGCCATCAACCCATAACACCTCATAATCAAAATCAAAAGTTTTAATAGCATAATAATCTGGATCACTTGTGAGCAAGTGTCCTCAAAGAATAAGTTCGCTCAGTGTGCCAAAGTGGGATGTTACATACACCCCCTCTTGTTCTAAACTTCGTCCCGAAGTTTCACAGTATAAATGCCGAAATAAAGTGTATCAAAGTATCATAAGTCTATCTATCAAACAAAAATGGAAACTGTTGCCGCATATCATATGTGTCCTCCCAGGTCGTCGAGTGCGGACTATAATTGTCCCACTGGACCTTGACCTGATCTATCGTTCGACCTCGTAGCTGTCGAACATGATGATCCAAGATGTGTACCGACTCAACCGTGATCACTCCCTCATCTGATACCTACAAAGAACTCATGTCAATAACATGTGTAGGATCACTAATATAATGTCTCAAAACTGATACATGAAAAACATTATGCATACGCCTCAAAGAATCAGGCAAGGCTAGTCGATAGGCCACAGACCCCTTTCTCTCCACAATCTTGAAAGGTCCCACGAACCTAGGAGAGATTTTAGCTCCGTTTCCAAACTTGATCGAACTCTTATGTGGTTTAACCCGCAAGAAGACTCGATTGCCAACCTCGTAACTACGGTCGACACGGTGTGCATCAGCATAACTCTTCTATTGATCCTGGGCTTCTTTAATCCTTTGTCTTATTGATTGCATTTTCTCTTCCATTTCTTGGATCACTTCTAGTCCCACCAGGACCCTATCCTCAAGCCGATCCCAACTCAAAGGCGTCCAACACGGTCGCCCGTAAAGAAACTCGAAAGGTTCCATCTTAATGGTGCTCTGGTAGATGTTGTTGTAAGCGAACTCCACTAGTGGCAAGAATTCTTCCCAACACTTGTGTTGGTCCATCACGTACATACGCAACATGTCCTCCAAGGTTTGGTTCGTTCATTTGGTCTACCCGTCAGTCTCCGGGTGATACGTCGTACTAAATTTAAGTTGGGTTCCCAAGGCCTCTTGGAAACTCATCCAAAATCATCCAGTAAACACCGATCCTCAATCAGATATAATCCTCTTAGGCAAGCCATGCAACCTCACAATCTCACTGATGAAAACTCTAGCTATGTCAAGTGCCTGTTACGTTGTACACATAGGAAGAAAGTGAGCACTCTTCATCAGAGTGTCTACTACTACGAAAATTGAGTCATGTCTCCTTACCTTCAGTGGCAATCCAACAATAAGATCCATTGAAATAACCTCCCATTTCGATTATGGAATGGCATGTGGTTGTAGTAATCCTGTTGGGTGTCTATGTTCAACCTTTACCTGTTGA
Organism: Picea sitchensis; assembly: GCA_010110895.2. Lineage (NCBI taxonomy): Eukaryota > Viridiplantae > Streptophyta > Pinopsida > Pinales > Pinaceae > Picea > Picea sitchensis. The sequence goes on from SNQJ01S0027800.1 coordinate 88,822, forward strand.
TATTCTAGACATCTGGCCACATAGTTGACTTTTTGTTCCTTCATTCCCTTCCAGAAGAATAAGGGTTTAAGGTCTGCCCTCACCTTCGTGACTCCCGGGTGAGCCATGTATACTGCTCTATGAGCCTCTCTTAGGATCAACATCCTCAACTCATCATTTGGTGGTACGTAGATCCAACTTTTAAACCTCAATAAGCCATCGCTATCAAATGAAAATCCCTCAAATTGTGGTACCATTATTGTGTTTTGTCCGATAAAACCCTCGACCTCTTTCTACCAGTCATCGTCACGCTGTAAAGTTAGAATCTTTTCACGTAGATTCGTTTGAAGAGGCAACACCGAAAATATACATGGTCTCCGAATCAATGCATATGCCACCCTGTTCATTGTCCCTTTTATGTAAGTAATCTCGAAATTGTACTTGCTAAGAAATTTCGACCAACGTCGTTGTTACGCGTTCAGGTCACTTTGCGTAAATATGTGTTGTAGTCCACAATGGTCAGTTTTTAGTTCAAATTTTCATCCAACAAGGTAGTGTCTCCAAACCTTCAAGGCAAATATGATGGCTAATAACTCCAAATCATTCGTTCTGTAGTTCTCCTCATGCCTTCTCAGTTTCCTCGAAATGTAAGCAATCACTTGTCTATTTTTCATCAGGACTCTGCCTAAGCCTTCCTTAGATGCGTCAGTGCATACCAAAAAGTCTGTGTCCATGTCCAGGACCTTTAGTATCGGTTCTATTGTCAACAACTCCTTGAGCCTCTGAAATGCTTCCACGCATTTATCTGTCCAAACAAACTTATTGTTCTTCTTCTGCAATTCCGTGATCGGATTTTCTATCTTCGAAAATCCCTCGACGAACCATCGATAGTATACTGCCAAACCCATGAAGCTACGCACTTCGGGGACATTTGTCAGCGCAGGCCATTCCATAATAGCCTCTACCTTTGTTGGATCCACGGGGATGCCTTCGACGGAGATGACATGTCCTAAGTAGTGAATCTTCAATTGATAAAATGAGCATTTGGACAACTTCCCAAACAATTGGTGCTCTCGCAAACATTGTAGTACCAAGTGTAAGTTCTCTTCATGCTCCTCCATCGTCCGAGAGTAGATCAAAATATATTCAATGAATACTTGGATGAACTTGTCCAAGTACTCGCAGAACACCCCATTCATCAAACTCATAAATACCCCTGGGGCGTTTGTCAGTCCAAATGGAAAAACAGTAAATTTGTAATGTCCAAACCTTGTCTTAAAGGCGGTCTTAGGGATTTCATCCTCCTTGATCCGTAACTGGTGATACCCTGATCACAAATCGATCTTGGAGAACACCATCGTGCCCTTCATTTGATCGAATAGATCATCAATCCTTGGTAACAGATATTGATTCTTGATCATGGCCTTGTTCAATTGATGGTAGTCAATGCAGAGCCTCCATGACCCATCCTTCTTTCGTATGAAAATAACAGGTGCACCCCACAGTGACACACTAGGACGTATCAGTCCCAGGTCCAACAACTCCTTCAGTTGCATTTTCAACTCTTGTAACTCCGGGGTCAACATCTAATAAGGTGTTCTTGCTATTGGTTCAATCCTCGGTTTTAGGTCTATGGTAAACTCCAATTCCCTCTCCGTCGGCATCCCAGGTAACTCCTCCGGAAACATGTCCGCAAACTCTTTCACCACCGAAATATGTTATAGAAATTTCGCTACTCCCTTCTCGTTTAACACAAGGATCATATACATCTTGCACCCCTTGCGCATGCTCTTCTGAAGTTGTAAGGAAGAGATGAACCTCGGGGAAACTCCCTGGTTCTGGTCTACAATCGCACGTCTCTGTCCCTCGTCATCGACCAAGCTCAACCGTTTCATCTTACAGTTGAGTATCACTTCATGTGATTCCAACCAATCCATATCAATCACGACATCATAAGATCCTAAGATCGTGAGGTACAGGTTGGCCTTCGTGAAAAAATCTCCCAAGTTAAGGATACATCCCGTAACCTTTCCTCCAACCTTCTGTTTGGATCCTGAAGCCATCTCTACGAACATAAACTTGTCCTGTTCGACTGCCTTTACCTTAATCCTTTTTATCACAGCATGAGAAATGAAACTCTCGGTAGCACCGGGATCTATCAAAATACTAAGGGTATGGTCAGCGACGATACCTGTCGTCTCAAGCACAGTGGACTGGTGCTCTGCCTGGCGGTTATTCAATGCTGCATGAATCCGATGGGTCTTTCCCATATCTCCCACGGTAGTGGGTCCAGCTAATCTGGATGCTCTAGTCCTCTCCACCGAGTAGTCAGGCTGGTAGTGTGGCTCCCCACAAGTCCAACACCCCTTCTTCGACCCAGTAGTCCTGGTACTCGAAGTAGAAGATGATGGCCCACTGGCCTCAAACCCTGGTCTGTTTTGCTGAACATGCCTAATTTGTTGTTGTTGCATTCAACGTTGTTGCTGATGTTGTGGTCCCCGATAAGGTGTCCACTGCTGAGGCGTCGGTCATGGAGGTGTAGTAAAAGTGGATCCCCTCTGGAAGCCACAATATCCTGACGTATGTCTCGCTAGTGTCTAATGTTTCTATGCTCTTGATAGAACCTGCCCTGCTAGTCTCGCTGGAGTCCTGGTCTGACCCTCACTGATAAGCTCCTCCTCTGCTATGAGGGCCTTCTGGACGACATCATGCAAGGTTTGAGGCATCAAAATCATAACCTTTGCACGTAGGTTGTCGTTAAGGCTGAACACGAACCTGTTGACCTTAAGTTTCTCAGTGTTAAGGTGCGGAGCATACCGGAGCAACTCCATAAAACGGGCCTCGTACTCAGGCACCGTATGACCTCCCTGTCGTAAGGCGTTGAACTCATTAAGATGACGCTCAATGAATTCCTCTAAAAGGTACCTCTCTCGGAACCGTTCCTCAAATAGTTCCCATGACACGTCTTCAACGGCCATGTTCAGTTGCGATAGGAGCATCTTCCACCATAGAAGAATGCTCCCCTTCAGTTGAAATACCACCATGTGGACCTTCATGTTGGAGGTATAATCGCGAAGTGCGAAACACATTACCATGTTCTCCAACCATGTCTCGGCGGCTGCGCCATACGGGGCACCAAAGAACTCGGGAAATTTGACCTTCTAGAGTTCGCAGTGAATGCTACCAGTACCGACTGGAGCGCACGGTGGAACCTCAACTGGTGTCGTCACCCTGGCCTCATCTCTGTCCAAACGGATGATCAGTGCCTCAGACATGCGCTGAAAATATCTCATCATTCCGACCACATCACCCATTATTATCTTCTCATGTCCGACAACCTGCTCGTCTCCCTGGGGGTTAGATCCCTCAGGCATGGATGCTACTGGAGGCATCGCGCGTCCTCCCCTAGCACCCTTTTGTTTACCTTCGCGGCGTCCTCTAACCATGTTTACCTGAACGAACACAAATCAACTCAATTCGTAACATTATAATCAAATCATACCAACAAAATACGTAGCGACCCCAAGTCGCGGGTCGAACCAACTCTGATACCATATGTAACAGACCTCCTGTTTTGTATGACAACAAACCTCTCATAACAAGTGCAATTTTTTTTTTTTGTGTGTGTGCATGTGTACAAGGGTAATAAAGAAATTATACCATGCCTCGCAACACAACAACAAACATGACGCATGCCACTGCGACAACAACATAATGACCTAAGATGCACATCAAGCATCTGGAAGCAATGAATGACAATCAACCAACAAAAATAAGACTGACTACCCGCCCGTCCTACCCTGCAATGGTTAGGACCTCCAGGACACATAAGCAATGCTCAAGCTCAGGTTCCCATCGATTTTGACCATTTAAGGTCTCAGGGCTGGCGACTGTTACGAGGAACAAGGAGGTGTATAATCCCACTAATCCAACATAAATCACAATCACAACTCTGATCATCAATCTCACCTAATCATCAATTATTCATGGCACAATAAGATATTCTACTATACTTATTGTTTTTCAAGCAACAATGAGTGTAAATGGGTAAAAAGACATCTCAGAAAGAATCATGAATGAAGAGCGAAAATACAATATTAATATCATTCAGCTTAACTATACATCTTGTTTTTAAGGAATATCTTCTAGGAGTATGTAAAGAGAAGCTATAATTACATATTCATTATGAGAAGCCATAATAAACTCAATCTTCTTAAGCAATACATGAATTTTAACAACACTTTTACATTATGTATCCATTATATGAAACTAATAAAATCATTCGTCAAATAATTAATAAGAAGTCACATGCTGGTGCAGATATAAGAAGTATGTACAATAATGCGAGATATAAGGTGTGATCAATCATTACAATTAAATAGTCAATTACTAAGGTCACCATTTTAAAAACTTCAATTAAGACCCTTAAGAGATAGCTATTAATAAAATTCAATTCATATAATCCTCAAGATTCAAATCACATAACCTCTTCTATATTTCTTCACCTTTAAGTAAGTATTCTAATAAAGGAAGAATCATCAAATATAAACACACATATTATTGTTAACCTAAATCCTAAGATTATTAAATCTCAACTCTTTGAAAACCTTCATCAAGGTTTCTAACAATGAAGAACATGATTATTTCCATCTACTAAGACTGCATCTTAAGATGGTCTATCTATTTTGGGACTTAGCTGCAAGACTAAGGTTTAAGGTAACTACTTTCCAAACTCCAATGGCTAATTTAATTTCCATTATTAAGGAATAAATAACTCATATAAGTCATATAATTATGCTTCCTTATTTAAAGGTATAAAGCATTTAGGAACTTCTTAAAGAAAATAGTTTAAAATCTAAAACTTCAACAACCAAATTCTTCATTGAATTCTCAATTTATTGACCATATGGGGATAAGTTGTATCCTCAAAAGAATATCAATCGCTTAGTGAGGAATTTAGGTTGCCCAGAATTAGTTTTTATTAAAAGAAAGGATTAATATATTTTCCTTGAATTGTTCCTTCATATCCGACAATCTTCAATTAAAATTAAAAATTTAGTATTCTTAGAATTATTGGATGGCATCTATCTTATCATACAAGGGTTCACTTATTCCAGACAAGAGCGATATATGAGAACGGAATTTGACCACCTGAAAATGAATCATGAGAGACTGACAGCGTTCACATGAATTCACCACACATTATCAGTCAGAGAGACAAGTTATAAAAGAATCTCATCCTGGCATTGGATGGAATTTCAAGCACACAGAGGTGAAATCAATGGTGTCTGACAGCGTTCAATAAATTCTCCATTGAATTATCAGTCAGTGAGTTAAGTTATAAAAGAATCTCAGCCTGGCATTGGATGGAATTTCAAGCACACTGAGGCGAAATCAAGGGTGAATGACAATAGAAATAAGTTTTGACAATAGAATAGATAACATAGGCTAAGTAAAAATAAGAGTTGACAATAGAAATAGAAATAACGATTACCAGGTCGCAAATGCCAGCCCAAAGAAAACGCGGGCTAAGTAAAACACACCAGAAGGATAGGTAAGATCGCAGGGATCTCCAATATAGATATTGTATAGGTCAAGATGAAACGCCAACCACAGATAAACGCAAGCAAAAGAATAAGAGGGTAAAACCTAGAGGTAACAGATGGAAAAGAAGCAGAGTTTCACTGCCATTATCAAGCGATGAGCATACAGAAACAAATTCGCCAGCAATGATATTTACACAATGAACTTCGCCATTTTAAGTGAGGAAGACGCAATGTTGGGTTGGCCACTAACAAATGATGAGAATATAGAAACAATTTGTCAGAAATGATATTTACACAGTTAAATTATCCGTTTAAGTGTTGTAGGTGCAGAGCTAGAGTGGCCATTATCGAATGAGGAACATGTAGAAATGAAATTGCTAGCAAAGGATATTTACATAGTTAAGTTAGTCATTTAAACGCTGTAGATGCAAGGCTAGAGTGGCCATTATTAAACAACGCAGGGTTAATATTTTCCAGCCATCACATAATGCAATCGATGAAGTATAATTATTTTTCAGCTATTACCAAATTACGACAGTCGAGTTAATGTTTTTACAGCAGTTACACATTTATAATTGTCGAAGTAAGTAAATAGAAAAAACCATTCAATCCAACTAGATCCAAACACAGATCGAAGTTAAATAAATTTTCATCTCCAAATACCACTATAAAAATGATGACAACAATAAGAGAATGCTAGGGCCCTAAGGATAACTCATCGAAAGGTTCGCAAGGATTCTATCAGTCGGGGCGCAGAAAATAAACAACAAGGAAGCAAGATAATCCAAGTCCAAGGCCGTACTGAAGGCACAAGTCAACAATCAGGCAAGGAAAACAACAGAGGTAGACGGCTGGTAGGTTCGCCTTCGCTTCATCATCCTCGCACAAAAAAGCAGGGTGTTGAGATCCATAGGTCTTTTAATGCTAAGGCGACGATCGTAGATTAGGCTCCTGGCCGACTGCTTAGGTGAGGACTGATGAGCTAGGGACGAAGACTAAACAACCTCAAGGTCACAATCAACACCATAGGGTGGTCACGACATGAGGGAAAACGAGGCCATAGGAGACGACAACCAAGGAGCTAGGCTAAGAAAAAATCAGCTATCAATCTAAACATCCAATCTACTTACATAATCAACATGCAGATCCAATCATAAAACCTACAACATTCTACCATTCAAACTAAGAAAGCGTATCGTTTCCTGTTCTCCCGCTCTGATTGGCGTCCTGTTCTTTGTGCAACTCCCGCTCGCCGACCATCGAGACCTCACCGATACCTCCCAGCGAATGCTAGGGGTACTCTTCTTCCCCTTTATCCCCCTGATCCGCAAAGGTGCCACGCACACTATCCAGAGGTTTCATCTAGCTCCCAGCTCGCCTCGCAAGGCCGAGCTACCACTCCTCTCTGAGATGGGTATCCCAACTCCCACAAGTAAATCAGTCAAGTTGATATTTCTGTAGCGTAACGTTACGCAAACAAAAGATGATCCTTCCTCCTTCTCCTCCCTTTCTTTTATAGAGNAATTAAATTTTTAAAAATAAATTCCTAAAAATTTCTCTCCGTACAAGTGTCCCTCATCCCCTACAATCCTCCATGAATTAATTTCTTTAATTAAGTAATTATATTTATTTCCCTCACCCACCTAGAGTTACTCCTAGAATCACTCCTAGGTGTCCCCAAATTCTCTTACAGGTTTTAATAGATTTCCCTTTTATTAAATTTCTAATTCAGTTTAAAATTAGAAGCTCTTAAATGGTAGATTCTTTTCTAAGTTGACTTTCTGATTTTTCCCTTAAGTTCTCATTTTTCCCTTTTTATGTTACCTCTTTTCCCTAGTTTCCCTTCTTTTTTTTTCCCTCTTTCCCTTTTACTTAGAACTCAAAAAGGCAGGTGTAAAAATTAACCCTTTTTCCCTTTTCTTATTCAATTAGTATACTTTAATTTATTATGGTAATAAAACAATTAATTCCCTTTTTTAATTTTGATCCAACAAAATTATACCCTTTTTTTTTTTAATAAATTAAATTTCTTACTCCCTTCATGTTACAAGATTTAACAAAGATCTTAATTATTATTTAAGTTGTTTTTATTTTTATTATTTTTACTACCATTTTTTTTTATAGAAGACAAAATTTTAGCACTAGCGTAATTTATACTTAGGCCTTAAATTTCATACTGGGCGATATTTAATTAGGGAAATTGTTTTTTTTTTTAAATTACTTAACATGTTATTTGTCTTAGGGCCATCTACATTCATCCCTCTATCATCAACAATGCGACGTGCCCTTCAGGATGCACTAGGTGCTCCAAGGGTGCCACTCGCCTCATCTGTTCCTTTGCGCGACATGCCCTTCAGGACGCACTACGTGCTCCAAGGGTGCCACTCGCCTCTTGACTGATTTGGTAGACATCAATAACCCCTGGAGTCAACACTCTGCTAGGTGAACTTGTGGAAGACTAAGGGCTTCTAAGGAATAAGGCCCCCGCCTTATTGCGTGCCCCTTAGATTCATCGTGAGTGACTGTCACAGTCTGCCCTCACAGCATCATGGGTCCTCTCGAACTAGGTAATCGTTAACCTACAGTTTGATCCATGGTGAGAGTGCTAGTAGGTTGTGGCAGGGTTGTTGTCCACACCTCTCCCTCAACATCTCTGGTAGTCGTGTGTGACCCCTTTACTCCATATGTGATTCTTGTCGGCAAGCTATCGTCAGCCTGCATCATCAACAAATCATGTCAGAACATATCCATATCATATCATCCATTCAGATGCACTAATATCATATTAAAACAATCAAACCCCAAGGGCACACTCCCTGACTCGATCCAGAGTCCAAGGGGTTCCATCGATGCCTCGACATCCTCTAGGTCCATAATCCTGCACACTCAGTAAAACTGAGTCAATAGCACTTGTCTATGTCAAAGCAGTAAAACCACGTGTCATCAACCCATAACATCTCATAATCAAAATCAAAAGTTTTAATAGCATAATAATCCGGATCACTTGCAAGCAAGTGTCCTCAAAGAATAAGTTCGCTCAGTGTGCCAAAGAAGGATGTTACAGAATGATTATTATTAAAACTTGCACATGGTTAAACAATGATGTGGTTAAATAATGATGTTACTATGGACCATATCCAAACAAAGTTTGACTCTTGTTAGATGGTTTTACTTTCTTGAATTTTTTTTACAAGTGAGAGTTTATAATGCAAGTAAAACTTTGATTTTTTTTACAAGTGAGAGTTTATAATGCAAGTAAAACTAAGTTGTAGTTAGCTAATCAGAAATAGATTTAGGCTATACTAAGATCAAAATGTAGTTCCAATCCTTAATTCAGTAATTAGAGGTATTTTTAAGAGTAGTTTCCCTATGGGTCAAACCCATTGGTGCTATTAGTTTTGACACAATACCTTATTGTAATGTAATCTCATGCCAAGGTATACTCCACTAGAAGTGCATGGAGTAATTGAAAGATAAATGCTCATGAAATGTAGTTCAAAGCAAGGCCCATAAATCTGCTACAACCTTAAATTTTGAATTGCATAATTATTCTATCTCCAACAACATAGGATAGGGATATTTTTCATTCATTATATTTATGATTTCAAACATAGTTACCAACTTAACGAGAACTCTCCAGGGTTCTCTTTTTTTTAAAGGTCACATTTTTACCTTCATTTCAAAAAGTGGTGCTATTAGTAGCACCCTTTTTTTGGAGGTGGTTAAAATTGTAACTTGTTTGAAACTACACCCTTGACATTACAAACAAAACTCTGAAATTGACCCTCAAATCGAAAAGTGATGCTACAAATAGTACCACTTTTTTTTAGTTAAAACTATGACCTAATTGAAATTGTGCCCTTGACCACTGAAACCACCTTTTTTTTGAGTTAAAACTATGACCTAACTGAAACTGTGGCCTTGACCACTAGTACTACTTTTTTTTTAGTTAAAACTTCGACCTAATTCACACTGTGGTCTTAACCACTCACACCACTTTTTTTTCCAGTTAAAAGTATGACCTAATTGACACTGTGGCCTTGACCACTAGCACCACTTTTTTTTTTGAGTTACAACTATGACCTAATTGACACTATGGCCTTAACTAGTGCACCACTTTTTTATTTATTTAAAACTATGACCTAATTGAAACCGTGACTTTAACCACTAACACCACCGCAAATAAAACACTGAAAATTGACTCCTAAATATAAACTTGTTATAACTTCATAATTTTTTTATCAATTAATTTTTTTTTTAATAATTTACATTCAGAAAATAAGTAAATGGGAAAAAAATACCACTACACAAATTCTTTAATTCAAGGGAAAAAAATAATTTGGAAATAAAGAAAAAACAAACAATTTGTGTTGAAAAATAATGATAGTTGTGATTTTTTAATAAAAAAAGTAAAAAATGAACTTAGAAAAAAGTAAAATTCATTTTTTATTTATTTAAAATCATAATTAAAAACAAAATTTAAATAAAAAATTGAAAAAAATATAAAATTTAAAGGAGAAAAAATTGAAAAAAAA
>SNQJ01S0027800.1:129544-160387 GCA_010110895.2 Picea sitchensis
AGTTAGAGTGATACCTCCTAGAGCCATTATCTCCATTTGATCACCCTTTATAAACAAATCGTGACACAAAACTGATGGGCGTTGGGCTCTGCTCCTGCAAGCAATCCAGGAGTGACTTCTGACGCTAACACCTGCCATCTTCACACACTTTCCCAATGCAAATTGATTACTCTTTTATTATATTTGAAAAGATTGGCATTAAAAGGCGAAAAGGCCGAGGACATTTCCCATTAAAACACCTTGAACCAAGATTTACCGGAGATTATATTATGGTGTTGTAGAGTCCATTTTAAATACAATGAGGAAGCAAAGGAACGTTCTCATCACCTATTGCTGCAACTCGACAACATTTCTATGGAGATACGTTGAATATTTTCGGCTGTGAGGACCAGAGTTTTTCGTGGTCCATAGCTTATGACTACTACTCGTCCACTTCTGCCCAAAAGAAAGTTATGTCGACATCTGAAATTGCAGCGACAGATTGTGTACCCGATTTTTTTTACTTCAAGGACTTGGGCACGTGTTGTGCCGAGAACTATATTCTGAACCAGTAGATCATCCAGATGGGAAACCATTCCCAAGTCTCCCTATCGCCTCAAGTATTTCGAAATATGTTAACACTTCCTGACCCAATGCCTACTTTCAAGGGAAATAATTGCAGATAGTTCTCAAAGAAGCATGGTAATGAATTGGACCTCTTGTCGAAGTTCTTACAGGACCCAACGCACACTCCCTGGGACATAGCCATATTACAGGTTAGTGCATTTAAATACAATTTTCGAAAAATTGCATGGATTTCCATGAGGATAACGAGACAAGAAAGTGCAGTCGGCATCTGTCAGATGATTTTGTATATTTTATATTATACGGTCAAGGAACAAGTCATCTTCCATTGCRATAAGTCTATTTCCATTGAAATATCTTCCCAGTTATTGCAATGCAGAATGAAAAAGAAATCCTTTATGTCATCTTATTTAATTTTCTCCCTRGCGAATTGCTATCAATTTCCTGGACTATCTATGTGTAAGAAGATGGAATCTGAATTTGGCCCAGTAACATTCTCGTGCCAGATATTATGGAGACACAACGTTTGCCAACATTTTTATAAAGTCTTTAATGATTTTGTTTCGTTTTTTAAATCATTCATATTTGGAAAGTATTTTCCCCGGTTGTTTGGCCAGCCGACAATCTTCCTGGATAGGAAGGGAACAGTAGAATAAATGGATAATTATAATGTTATAAGGATTTTTGGTTCTAAACAAAATCCTTCCTTCCTTCCATGTCACATATCTGGTACAATGTTGTTTGCTAGAATATCAAGGGAGTACATCTATTGGTTGCATTTTTTCCATGAAAAAAGAAACATTTAATTCATCTCTCTGCCTTGGAAAGTCGGGGATTTCATGGTCAGGAACCACTTCAACAATTCTTTCACTGACACTATCATGAATGAACTTGGTGCAAGTACCACTGATTCTCACAAGCAGAACTGAAAAGGCCCAGGTGAAAAAAGTGCCCAATCCCCAACCACCACACCCAATACCACAACATCTCATAGCAGTACTCCAACATCCTACCCAAGTAACAAAATCACACATAGTTCTTTAGGCGAAGGAGGAGATAAGAACCCTCCCTCTAGAAAAATTGAAAGTTGTCACAAAATTCCCGCGAGCAAAAAATGGAAAACAATAGTCCAAGAACAGCAGGGACCAAGGGGAGAAATTGATATCCACAATATCTCCCTGGAAGATATGGATCTAGAAATTGACATTGACAAAATGTTCCTTGACGAAGACCACCTAGAGAGCGCTCCTCCGCACAATCCTGGGATGGAAATAATTGGCATAGATACATTGGATGAAGAAGAGTCTTTTGCATTTCAGAGCGTTGTTTTTTATAGTGAATCCAAAAAATTGATTATTGAAAGGAGAGATGTAAAGAATAAGAAAGGGACATCGCGTTCAAAGACCAACATATGCAACATGCACCCTTCCCAGATCTCCTAGATACATCGAGCAACTGGATATGCTCTAGACAAATCTATTAGCCGCCTTGAAACATAAAACATCATGTTAAAGGAGCGAATCAAAGAATTGGAGGCAACTCTAATGCCTCCTCCACTATTTTCTACTCCTTTGGAAATGGTCAGGCCCACCACACCTGCGCCAAAGTTAAAAGCATCAAAAAGCCTTCTCACATCGGCCTGAGGCTATGTGAAAAAGAATATAAACAAAAGAATGTAATTGATAATAGAAGCTTGGGAGATGTCAAAGAATATGGTCTCTTTTGGAACAAGAGCGCATGCTTTTCATGAGTATCTGCAAACATATCTCAAGAACAAGCAAGGTTTCTACCTCGATGTAGTTTTTCCATTTGGTATTAAAGTTACCGGTATGAAAGAATTCAAAAGAATTCAAGAGGATGTTCATTCCCTGGATCGAATAAACCAGCTAAACGCATGCTGGAAAGAAAAGGTAAAGAGCCTGATTGGTATCATTTAAGAATGTAGCCAAACCATATCTAGAAGAGACAAACTATTCAAGAAGCTAACTGAGATAGATCTAGCTACCAACATCGATGAATTCGAGGACCCGAAATTGATATTCAACTCGTTGTTTTTAACCAAGCAAGCATTTGATGATCAAGTTCATATCTATAAAACATTGTCATTTGAAAGTTTCTATGGCATTCTTGAATATGGTGAAGATGAAGTGAAAACCTAGCTATTTGGTTATGCGATTAAAAACCAAGGTATTCAACAAGCATTGCACAACTTGTCTATTGATCTAAGGGACTTGGAAAGTGAATTCTTCAATATAGAAATCCGGCATGAAATCAATGTGCCGCCCATGAGGAGATACATCGAAGAATGGTTCAAAAAGGACATCAACGAGAAAATGAAAAGGCATGGGACACCATCATATTAATTCGATATTGATTACATTATTTTGTCTTCATTCGCTTACTCTAACAAAGCTTAAACCGAGATCTGACAATTTTCTCTTTCTTCTTGCCAGGTTTTGTTGTTTTCCATCGCCGACTTTCTTCTTTCTACAAAATTTGTTCTTGTACATCTTTGCTTTGTAGTCCGCGGCAGCCCCAATCCAAGTCATTCTGGAAAACCATTTTTATTTCACAGAATATGTACTGAACTATATATTTTTTTACAAATTCGAAGACAACTATTTTTGGGAAATAGTCTCAAATGTATTTTGTGACCCGGTTTATCTGAATATAAATATTTGACATTGTTCTATGGTGATCTTCAATGTTTGGTGTTGTTATTTGAAATTTGTATTTCCTCTTAAAATTAACTCATTTCCCTATACATGTTATTGTTCTATATTGTGCATATATTGCAACTTCCTATATTTTAGAATATTCTTCGATATACAAAATGTAAAGTCATATATTTTTTTCTCTATTGCTTGGGGGTTTGAGCAAAAAATGCGAGTCTAAAACACCATTCACATTCGAACATGGTTTACATTTGGACCACAAATAATCTATTAAGATACATTAATATGAATATTTTTTAAATAATCAAAAACAAAATCCATTTAAACTTCAACCTAACTTTCTCGGAATCCTAGATTCCCAGTGGGTTGACCAGTTAGTGGACTACCAAATCCTCATTTTCATTTATATCTGCACATCAGGATCCCGACTAACTACCATCCCTTTCAACACTTAGCCAATTATATCACCGCGACGTCCCAACTTAGCGCTATCGAATTCTTATCCCACGTGTTTCGTGATATACATATTGCACCCAACACTTCCATCATATACATTTTGCACCCAACAATTATGTGATACACATTTTGTAGATAGCACTTCCTTCATTTGCAATTTGACCCCATACCACTGGAACTCGCAAGCTTCACTATACTCGGGTTCACAACTTTCATAAAAACGACTAAGTAACGAGAAAGATAAAGTACAGGGAAAAGAGAAACGAGAAAATGGTTAAGTATAGAAGATGAAAAAGAAGGGTTAGTATATTCACATCTGTAATAGACATCCCATTAAATTCCTGGAAATATATTTTCATGCATGTTTCTAGAGAAGTTATATACATATTTCATATACTTGGAAAGAGTTGCAAAGGTGACGAGCACAAAAAACAACGACTAGGAATTGGAAAATGTCTAGACCCGGAAACCCGACGATCCAAAAAATAAATTGTCGTGGAAAGCAGTCGTCCGAGCTTCAAAATAGGCTGACAAGGGTTCTCGAGGAGATGTGAGGCTCAGACAGTGAAATTGTATTGATCGGAACTTTTGAGTGCAAACTATGTAACATGGAAGAGGGGTTGATGTAGGAGTTTGGAAGTCAATTTGTATATCGTGGAAGTCAGGGGGCTTCTTTTATATGTAGGAGTCTGCATTTTTATTTCACAGAATTTGTACTAAACTATATATTTTTTTACAAATTCAAAGACAACTATTTTTGGGAAATATTCCCAACTGTATTTTGTGACCCAGTTTATTTGAATATAAATATTTGAGGTTTTTCTATGGTGATCTTCAATGTTTGGTGTTGTTATTTGAAATTTGTATTTCTTCTTAAAATTAACTCATTTCCATGTACATGTTCTTGTTCTATATTGTGCATGTATTGTAGCTTCCTATATTTCATAATATTCTTCGATATACAAAATGTAAAGTCATATATTTTTTTCTCTATTACTTGTGGATTTCGCAAAAATTGTGAGCCCAAAACACCATTCACATTCAAACATGGTTTACATTTGGACCACAAATAATATACTAAGATACATTAATATGAATACATTTTAAATAAACAAAATCAAAATCCCTTTAAACTTGAACCTAACTTTCTCAGGCTCCTGGATTGCCCGTGGGTTGACTGGTTAGCGGACTGCCAAATCCTCATTTCCATCTATATCTTCACATCATGATCCAAACTGACCACCATCCCTTTCAACACTTAGCCAATTATATCACCACGACGTCCCAACTTAGAGTTATCGAACTCTTATCCCGCATGTCCCGTGATATACATCTTGCACCCAACACTTATGTCATATACATTTTGCACCCAACAATTCTGTGATATACATTTTGCAGACAACACTTCCTTCATTTGCAATTCGACAACAGACCATTGGAACTCGCAAGATTCACTATACTTGGGTTCAGAATTTTCAGAAAAACAACTAGGTAATGAGAAAGATAAAGTACAGGAAAAAGAGAAACGAGAATTTGGTTAAGCATAGAAAACGAAAAAGAAGGGTTAATATATTCACATCTATAATAGATATCTCATTTCCTGGAAATATCTTTTTCTGCATGTTTCTGGAGAATTTATATACTTATTGCATATACTTGGAAAGAAATGCGAAGGTGGCGGGCACAAAAAACAGCTACTAGGAATTGGAAATTTGTTGGACCCGCCAACCCGACGATCCGCGAAAGAAATTGCAAGAAATTGTCATGGAAAGCAGTCGAATAGGCTTCAAAATAGGCTGACAAGGATTATCGAGGACACGTGAAGCCCCAATGATCAAATTGTATTGATCTGAAGTCCAGAAGTCAATTTGTATATTGTCGAAGCCCGGGGGATTTTTGCAGGTCAAGGAACACTGGAACTGCACTCCACCTATCCGGGAATCCGCAAGAGAAAAATTCGGGTAAGTATGAAATTGGAGGCACGAAAGACATTGCAAGAAATGATGAAATATGGAAAGCAAACGCAGGGGATTAAAAATGTGGGAGTGTGGTAGTAAATTTGTATATCGCAAAGGTTCGGGTGTTGTTTGTAGGTCACAGAACAATGGAAGTTCAATATAGAGCCCGCCTGCCTGGGAATCCGCGATCTGAAAAGTGGCTAGGCATCTAATGGCTAGTAGTCGATCGGAGTCGCGATATAAAAGCACGATCACACATGTGAACCCGTGAGTCCGCCAACGCGCACATATTGAAACATTTTCGAAAAAACGACTTAGGAGAAAGAGAAAGTAAAGGGGGAAAAGAAACGGGAATTTGGTTTATATTCAAATCTGCAATAGATATTCCATTTCCTAGCAAGATATTTTATGTATGTTTCTGGAGAAGTTGTATACAGATTGCATATACTTGGAAAGAAGTCTAAAGGTAGCGGGCACAGGAAACAACAACTAGAAATTGGAAATTTCTTGAACCCGCGAACTCGACGATCCGCGAAAGAGATGTCAAGAAAAGCAGTCGAACGAGCTTCAAAATAGGGTGACAAGGATACCCGAGGAGACGTAAGTCCCCAACTGTCAAATTTTATATATTAGAACATTTCAATGAAAAATGTGTAAGACATAAGAGGGTATTCCTGCCATCCTCAATGCATATTCATTCTGCTTTTACTAATAATAGGTTTTCTTATTGGCATCAACAAGAAAAAACTTGCATATTCATATTCCTTCCATCTTCCACGCATATTCATTCTTGCACCCAAAACTTGCGTAAGATACATTAATATAATACAATTTAAATAAATATATTTAAACTTGAACCTAACTTTTTTCGAACTTGTTGATTGGTTCTATATCATCATATCATGAACCCGACCGACCGCAATTCCTTTCAACACTTAGCCAATTATCTCTCCGCGGGGTCGCGACTTAGCGCTATCGAATTTTTATGCCCCCTGTTCTGTGATATACATGTTGGTTCACTTATTGGCATTTATAAGCAAAAAATGCATTCAACAGCGATTTTTGGGAGTCCGACCGATCTCAAGTTTCCGCTATTATAAATATTTCACCCAAAATTGTCTTCATCTATAAGTGCATGATATACATCTTCCACCCAAAACTTTTGGAATCTACAATTTGTCGTGACTTAGCGCTATCAAATTCTTATGCCCCTTGTTCTGTGATATACATGTTGCACACAACACTTCCGTTATATACATTTTGCACCCAACACTTCCATCATTTACAATTCGACCCCAGTTCACAAAACTTTCAAACCATTTATCACCTCTTCAATCCCCACCACATTCCCTCCCTTCCTAGTGCACATTTTTTATGCTTTTACTATCGACAAATCAATATACGGGTTCGCTCATTTTCATTAATAAGCAAAAAAGGTGTTCAAGTATATGTGAGTCTGACCTACTGTCGTTGCTTTTCATAACTACTTGTCGGGTTGCCATAACCGGAGTTTCCTTCCCCCTTTTCCGTGATATACATCTTGCACCTAAAACTTCGGTGATCTACAATTCCATAGTTATCCAACTTTATAACAGTCCATCTTTGGGTTGGCGCTATTAAAGATCTTGCACCCAGAACTTCCGCCATCTACAATTCTGTGATGCACATCTTCCACCAAAAACTTTCGTACTATACAATTCATCCAGCTCACAAGTTTCGGTCTACCCGACTTAAAAAATATTTCAAAGCATTTATCGTTGTCTTCCATCCCTGCTACCTTCGCACCTTTCCCAATGCACATGGATTATTATTTTACTAGTGACAACGCAACACACATGTTCGAAAGAGATTGGCACTGCTTTGCTTAGTCACAACTCGCCATACAAGTTTTCTTAACAATATTACTCGACTCACCCCATTTTCCAAAAATAACCTTATAAACTACTTGGCAGGGACTACCCTTCCATGCAACACTTGTTTGCTAATTACTTTAAATACCCCTTTAAATATATTTTTTAACCATACATAATGTTTTTTAATTTTTCAATCTATGAGATTCTAACTTTCAAAACAATATTTTTTCCAAACATTTTAATACAAAAACAAATATATCATTTAAATTCGTATATGCTAACAACTTTAAATATCTTTGAAAAATATTTTATGTCTCATCATACCTTCGAAATTTTGCCATACATTATAAGATTCTAACCTCCAAAGCCCTCCACTTTGTTGTTCTTACACTAGTGATTTGAATTTCAAATTCATCATTCAAGTCCTTATATATGGCATCCACTTTTTTTAAGCTCTTGACAACATGAGTACTTTAAAGTTTTGAATCATTAATGAATATTATATTTCAATCCACCAAAGTATTTTATCTATAAACGCACCTTTGTACAACCTGTTTTTACAACTTATCCATGTGCATGTGTCCTTTAATTTTTACTAAAGGTTAATTATTATTTAGTATTTATATGTCTTTTTTCACTATTTCTTTGTGATTATCATATGTCATGTGTAACTTGTGTGGTTTAGTTTGGAATCTTGTCATGATTGAAGTTTTTTTATTTATAAATTTGATCATGTTCAATATAAAACTTAATTCATTACTACTTAAAAAAATTGAAGACGTTTTCACTAGAAGTTGTGGAAGAAGTTTTCCAAATACTTGTTGAGGAGGATGCTAGATGAAAAATGCAACTACAAGTGAAGCGATAATTATCTATACAATGACAAAAGTCACGATAATTATCTAAAATTGCTAAAAAAAAATTGTTGGAGTAACAATGATGCATTTGATTATATTGATGTTCGTATCCAATGTAATGATAGGGAAATACCTTATCAAATTCAATGCCATTCAATTATGCAATGTGTCAAGAGAAATGTTCCATAATTCAATACAATTATTCTTCTCACAGGATAAAATGGTGTAGAAGAAATTATTATTTGCAAAGTTATCGAGGAGTCCCATACAAGAAACCTAGAGTTGAAATGATTGGATCCTTGTGGTAATGATCTGATTCTTTACACTGTTGGTACCACAGGCACATGGACACATAGTATGCACGATATATTTTTAAATATAAAATGCTCTCAATAGTGTATTTATAGTATCGAGAAGCACCGAGTACAATACCACCTAATATTATAAAGATCACCAATAAAGTGGGGGAATCATATTTATTATTTATGTTCCATGGTGCACTTATGATCTACAAGAGCACCTATAGAGGTGTTATTCAACATTTACAAATGCATTGAAAATTGTAGGAATATGTTTAATTTAAACAAAGCATGTCAATGTGCTTGATATGTAAGGAGGTGTCACTATTTGTGCCTCCTACATTTCCCTAGAACACCAACAATCCCAAGAAGTTTTTATATATAAATCTCTCAATGGTGCAATTATAATATTGAGAAGCATCGAGTACCATTCCACCTAATATTACAAAGAGAACCAACAAAGAAAAGAATCATATTTAGTATTTTTGTTCCATGGTGCACTTATGATGTATAAGAGCATTGGTAGAGGTGTTATTCAACATTTACAAATGCACCAAAATGTGTAGAAATCTATTTAATTTAAACGAAACTTGCCAATGCTTTTGGTATGTCTAATGGCATACTAATGGTGCCTCCATACATTTCCTAGATCACTAACAAGCCTGAGATTTTTTTATATAAAAATATCTCAACATTATGTTTATAATGTCAAGAAGCACAAAGTGTGGTGCCACCTAATATTATAAATAACATGGAAGAAGTGTGAGTTTTTATTTTTATTTTATTCTATTTTACCGTTGTTCTCTACATCAATAGACAATGCACGACACAATTCATGCGAGATGAAGGACTTGAATGCATTACATGGAATATTTTGAATGTTTGAAGAAGAAGGAAAACTTAGGCCAAATTCTAAATTCTAATCCACTAAAAATGTAAATAAGGAGGCAACAAAAAATTTACCCAGTCTCTTCCCTATTGAAGAGGCATGGTTTCCACATAGATGAATGTTGAAAATATAGTACCATTTTGAAAAACTAAAAAATGAACCAAATCCACTAACGGAGCGAATGAATTGAAGAATCTAGCAACACAATAGCACCGACAATAGGGAATTCATACATGGATGGCGAGCATTGGTTCTTGTATGGTTGGAAGCACTGAAGGAAATGTAAAAAATGAAATTTTAGTTTGGTAATTTTCTTTTTAAGTATTACCCTACCTCAATGTGCCTAAAAGTCAGAAACACGGGTGCATTTAAGTGTTCATTGTGCTTGTTAGATTTTTTTTTAAAATTTGTGTCCTTATGTGCTTCTTTGGATGCACTAGTGTGTGTCTAGACTATTAAGCACATTGCTTATTTTTTGAATTTTTTTGAAGTAAAAATCTATATTTTATAATGAAATGTCTATACCTAATTTGGTGTTTCTTACATATAGAGTGTTTATTTTCTAATGACACATTGATGTCATTATTCCCACAAAATAATGAAATCTTCTCATGTGTGCCTATATAAGAATTACACGAAGGCACCTTCTGTGCGTGTGCACCGACACATACAAAAAAAAAAATTACTACATAGGAAAATGTCTAAGATCATTCAATGTGTTATACATAGTAACACATCGATGCACTTATAATTTTTCAATGCATTGTTAGAGTTTATTTAAAACTAAAATAAACCCATTTTTTTAATCATGGATTAGTTATTACATCTTTTGGGGTGCCAAGTTGTATAACCCATTGGTGTGACATATATATGGGTGAATTGGTGCAATTTATATGATTTAAGTGCAATGGTTAAAAAACCTCCACTAAAACTTCCAGTCACCTACCTCTACTAGCAACCTCCACTATAAATGGATAAGGGAAAAATTTCTTGGGGTGGTACCATAAAAACTTTTGCTAGAACATGTTTTACTTGTAGTGAGGGTAGCATGAAATCAGTAGGTTGGGTTGAAAGGAAAACTTTCCAGTTAAGGCCAAATAGTACTGTAGGGAGAAGGTAGAGGAAAATTGCATCACCTTCTTCAATGAAGCTTTTGCGGACCAAAAGCCTCCCTAAATGGGGAGGGGTGATTAAAAATGAATCATTGTGTAATTTGTCATTTATTTTGGGACTTTTTAGGTGGAAATAAATGAAGCTATTGGCTCAAAGGGCCCATTTTAGGGGCAGGTCCCACTTTGATGATTTCAGATCCAAAAAAAATTGAATCCTTTTTAAGGCTTTAAATGGTCATTTTTGGGTCAAAATTTTGTCAACAAAGCTCCTATACTATGGTATTTTCTCTACACATTGAGAGCTTTCCAACTATGTGAACATGATTTCAATTAGAGTTGTATAAGAATATTATGCCTCCCACAAGTTGGCTTATATTGTTGCCCACCATGATAATAAGTGGATGTTATGTTAGTTCCCATTACTCACACATGTGGACCTAGTCACATGTTGGCTTTGAAGAATATTCTAGAGGGTCCAAAGCCTTCACCCTAATCGAGAATTGAGGCATGCAAAATATCCTACCCTAACCCTAGACAAATATTAGGACATGTTAAATACTAGGCCACTAGCATAGGAAGGGATTAGACCATTCTTATTGTATGCTTATTTTTCCAAGTAATGTAGAGAATTGAGAGTGGGATATTGAAGAAAAATAGATGAAGTAGAAGATCTTATAGAATCCATACATGTCATAATGTCCATGGAAACTCTATAGTGAGTGCACTTTCTTTGTATTTTCAATTCGTAACGAAGAAGAAAAGAGAAAGGCACGAGCCTCACCTTCTAGCTGGGTTTTTCCTAGGGTACATCTTGTGTTTATTATGTGGATGACATGTTATTTTCTTAGCTTCTTTCATTTTAGTTTTCTCTATTTCAATATTTCTTCACTAAGTTAGTCATATTAAATATAAAATCTAATTTGTCATTTTTTTTTCCATGGTGCACCTATGATGTATAAGAGCATTTTTTTTTGTTTGCTAGTTTGTCCGTGACCTGCGTGACTAGCCTGTGGCTGAGAAACCGCGACTCAAGGGCATCGAAGCCGCCAAAATCACACGGGAATTACACCCAGATTGAGCCACACCAACCCTTATCATGGATGGATTTTGTTTCTCCGTAGGTTTCGAACTGATGACTTAACATCACAGAGTTCCTTAACAACACACTCTGTCACCAACTGTCCTACACCTCAGGGACTATGATGTATAAGAGCATTGGTAGAGGTGTTATTGAACATTTACAAATGCACCAAAATGTGTATAAATCTATTTAATTTAAACGAAACTTTCCAATGCATTCGGTATGTATGATGGGATAACTAATGGTGACTCCATACATTTCCTAGATCACTAACAAGCCTGAGATTTTTTTATATAAAAATCTATCAACATTATGTTTATAATGTCGAGAAGCGCAAAGTGTGCTGCCACCTAATATTATAAATAACATTGAAGAAGTGTGAGTTTTTATTTTTATTTTATTCTATTTTGCCGTTGTGATCTACATCAATAGATGATGCACTGCACAATTCATGCAAGATGAACGACTTGAATGCATTGCATGGAATATTTTAAATATTTGAAGAAGAAGAATAATTTAGGCCAAATTCTAAATTCTAATCCACTAAAAATGTAAATAAGGAGGTAACAAACAATTTACTCGGTCTCTTCCCTATTGAAGAGGCATGGTTGCCACATAGATGAATGTTGAAAATATAGTACCATTTTGCAAAACTAAAAAATGAACCAAATCCACTAACGAAGCGAAGGAATTGGAGAATCTAGCAACACAATAGCACTGACAATAGGGAATGCATACATGGATGGTGAGCATTGGTTCTTGTATGGTTGGAAGCACTGAAGGAAATATAAAAATTGAAATTTTAGTTTGGTAATTTTCTTTTTAAGTATTACCCTACCTCAATGTGCCTAACAGTCAGAAACATAGGTGCATTTAAATGTTCATGGTGCTTTTTAGATTTGTTTTTTAAATTTGTGTCCCAGTGTGCTTCTTTGGACGCACTAGTGTGTGTCTAGGCTATTAATCACATTGTTTTTTTTTAATTTTTTGAAGTAAAAACCTATATTTTATAATGAAATGTCTAAACCTAATTTGGTGTTTCTTACATATAGAGTTCTTATTGTCTAATGACACATTGATGTCATTATTCCCACAAAATAATGAAATCTTCTCATGTGTTCCTATATAAGGATTGCACCAAGGAACCTTCTATAGGTGCGCACCAACGCATAAAAAAAAAAAAAAAACAATGCTGCATAGGAAAAATTCTAAGATCATTCAATGTGTTATACATAGTAACACATCAATTCACTTATAATTTCTCAATGCATTGTTAGAGTTTATTTAAAATTAAAATAAACCCATTTTTTTTAATCATGGATTAGTTATAACATATTTTGGGGCGCCAAGTTGTATAACCCATTGGTGTGACATATATATGGGTGCACGGGTGCACTTTATATGATTTAAGTGCAATGATTAAAAAACCTCCACTAAAACTTCCAGTCACCTACCTCTACTAGCAACCTCCACTATAAATGGATAAGGGAGAAATTTCTTGGGGTGGTTCCATAAAAATTTTTGCTACAATGTGTTTTCCTTGTAGTGAGGGTAGCATGAAATATAGTAGGTTGGGTTGAAAGGAAAACTTTCCAGTTAAGGCCAAATGGTATTGTAGGGAGAAGGTAGAGGAAAATTTCATCATGTTCTTCAATGAAGCTTTTGTGGAACAAAATCCTCCCTAAATGGGGAGGTATGATTAAAAATGGATCATTGTGTAATTTGTCATTTATTTTGGTATTTTTTAGGTGGAAATAAATGAAGCTATTGGCTCATAGGGCCCATTTTAGGGGCATGTCCCGCTTTGATGATTTCAGGTCCAAAAAAATTTGAATCATTTTTAAGGCTTTAAATGGTCATTTTTGGATCAAAATTTTGTCAAAAAAGCTCCTAGACTATGGTATTTTCTCTACACATTGACAGCTTTCCAACTATGTGAACATGATTTCAATTAGAGTTGTATGAGAAGATTATGCCTCCCACAAGTTGACTTATATTGTTGCCCACCATGATCATAAGTGGATGTTATGTTAGTTGCCATTACTCACACATGTGGACCTAGTCACATGTTGACTTTGAAGAATATTCTAGAGGGTCCAAATCCTTCACCCTAATTGGGAATTGAGGCATGCAAAATCTCTTACCCTAACCCTAGACAACTATTAGGCCATGTTAAATACTAGGTCACTAGCATAGGAAGGGATTAGACCATTCTTATTGTATGCTTATTTTTCCATAGTAATGTAGAGAATTGAGAGTGGGATATTGAAGAAAAATAGAGGAAGTAGAAGATCTTATAGCATCCATACATGTCATAATGTCCATGGAAACTCTATAGTGAGTGCACTTTCTTTGTATTTTCATTTCGTAACGAAGAAGAAAAGAGAGGCACGGGCCTCACCTTCTAGCTAGGTTTTTCTTATACCATGTTTTCCTAGGGTACATCTTGTGTTTATTATGTGGATGGCATGTTATTTTCTTAGCTTCTTTCATTTTAGTTTTTTCTATATTTCAATATTTGTTCACTAAGCTAGTAATATTAAATATAAAATCTAAAGTAAAATATTGCATAATAAGATATTACAAAATATTGTAAGATCTATTGTGACAAACTCACTGATTTTGAAGTCATAAAGATAATGGATGAAAACGATCCCTATCATGTGTAGTTGGGGATAGACTAGGCATTTGATAATTATGCATTTCTAAATTTGAGGTTGTAGTGGCTTCATGGGCCTTCCTTTGAGCCACATTTCCTGGGATTTTGTCTTTAGTTACTTCACCCCTTTCCTATGGAATATCCACTGCAGTTTGCAGATTAATAACCCATTATAAGAACCTCTTTGACATGAGATTACATTGCACAACGGTATTGTGCCAAAACTAGTAGCACCAATGGGTCTGACCCATAGGGAAGGAGCTCTTGAACATACTTTAGTTACTAGAATAAGGGTTGAAACCACCTTTTGATCTTAGTGTATGTCCTAAATCTATTTCTTATTAGTTGACTACAACTTAGTTTTGCTTGCATTATATGCTCTCGCTTGTAAACAAATCAAGAGAGTAAAACCATCTAGCAAAAGTGACACTTTGTTTGGATATGGTCCACACTGACATTATAACCACGAACAAGTTTTGGTAATAATCATTCTTGAAAAGGAATGAAAGTACTAATTTGATAGAATGATAAAGGGACTTGCATTGTTGGGATTTGGGAAACCCCTATTAATTGTTAATCTTCTTTGAAGGTGGCAAAACCTATCATAACTCAGTTTTCAACCAACAATGAGGACAACCATCACTAGTTGCTATTTGTGAATGTGGGTTGACTCATCACTATTATTCAAGGAAAATCACGTCACCTAAGTAACCTGTTAGTGGTTCGTAAGGGGGAGGACTTCCAATCCTTCCAGATGTCTCTAGGCCTTAGGCCCTTAACATGTTTCTTGATGTCTAAGAAAGACAAACTCTTAATCAATGGAAAGCAATTTTAAATCTTAGTCCAAGACCAAACTAATTATTAATCTTACTTACCTACTTACCATTTTTCCTACTTTAAAGAAAAATATCTCAAAAATAAAACACAACTTTTCTTTAAATCAACAACAACTCATATAATACCATTCTTCTTAAATTTTAAAAAATATAAATAAATATATTATTTAAATATTTATTTACTTAATGGCATATGATGCTTTTTAACTTTTTGCCATCCATTATAAGATTCTACCTTTCAAAATACCCTCTTCTCACATTTTTTAAAATAAAAATAAATATACCATCTAGCTACTTTAAATACGCTTTTAAAGATATTCTTAACAATGTATAATACTTTTTAATTTTTACTAATACTAACTACTTTAAATATCCTTTTAGAGATATTCTTAACAATGTATAATACTTTTTAGTTTTTACAATCCATTATGAGATTCTAACTTTTCAAAATAATATTTTTTTTTTTAAATTTAAAATATAAAATTTTAAAATAAAAATAAATATAATAGTTAAATTTTTATTTTTATTAACCATTTTAAATACTTTTTAAAAATATTTCTTTATCTCAACATATTTTCAAATTTGTATCATACATATAAGATTCTAACCCCCTCCATCTTGTTGTACTTACACTACTATATCGATCCAAATTCATAATTCAAGTCCTTATCTGGCATCCACTTTCTTGAGCAAAGAAAAATTCTGCACTTAATATCCACCACAACCTCGAATCATTACTGAATATTATATTTCAACCCATCAAAGTATTTTATCTACAAAAGCACTTTTGTACAATGTGTTTTTACAACTTATCCATATTGAAATTGAAATTGAAAGTGACTGACATCGATGCATTTTATTATAAAACGAAACCAACAAAAATTAAAAATTAATGATAAATAATAGTTTTCCTCTTAGTAAAAAATCAATGGAATAAAAATTTAAAAATAATTATAAATAAAACTATTTTTGTTTGGTTGAGAGTTAGTTTTTTTTCAATCATAACGAAAATAGTGAGTTAGTTTTTTAGGACTTAGAAAAAAAACTCAAGATCCATAAATATAAGGAAATTAGTGAGTTAGTTTTTCTTCTATTTAGAAAAAAAAGCTTAAGATCCAAAAATATTTGATAAGAGTAAAAATCTGTCCCCTTACAGGTTATCAATAGATTATTTAATAATTATTTCCACTGTAATAAAAATATTTAATAGTGTTACTTTTAAAAATATTCTTTTTAGAAATGGATTAAGTAGAATATGATTTATTTTAATTGATATTAAAGATAACTATCAATAAATTTTTAGAAGTGGAATAGTAGAATATGGTTTATTATAAGGTTTGGTATTTTTAGATGGAATCTAACATAAATTTGGACGAAATCACATTTTTTGTTGTTGTTTAAATTACATTTTTCAATGTATAAATAAATTCATCATAAATAAATTCATCTTGTTGAAAAACCCCTAAAACACTAGAATTATACATACTTTGTCACTTAAATTAAATTTACAGATCCAACAATTTCTAAAGAGATTTCAAACAAAATAAATAAATAACTACACCTTATTATAATTATAATTATAATTATAATTATAATTATAATAAAGATAACAGCTAATAAATCAAATCGTCGCCATTATTATTCTATACAGTACCAGACATTTTGAATGCTAATAATTTCAATAATGAATTAATAAATCGAAATTTCATGGGCTAGGTACGCGTAGGCTGTGAATGGCCTGAGCTCTGAGGTCGCCATACACGCCTCACATGGCGAAACAAGCAGCTACATCTGGCAATCATAGAAGAGGTCCAATGGAATTTGATGGAAGTTAAACATACTCACAAATATTGCTATTTATATCCATCCTACAAGTTGGTCAGGACTCAGAGGCAGTGGCTGGTTCTGTGAAGCATTTGGTTTCGATAGTCTAATTTATATAATTGAAGCGATGAGGAGCGAAGATAACGTGTGTAACAGAGATTTTAATGGCAGAAAGTTCTGCAATCAGAAATTGCTGCAAATGAGTCGACATATGGAGTCTGCTCGTAATTATTGCAAAAGCAAAGGGAGGGCGTTTCAGGTGGTGCTGTGCAGCGCGGGATGGAAGAAGATGCAGCGGAAGAACAAGACCTGTGTGAGTGGGAAGGCAGTAATCGCCTGGCGCTGCACAATTCAGCGGAACTTAACAGTCAATACCCATCATATGTAATGGCACGCCCATCGCCATCATGATGTTCTTCACGCATTTTCATGGAGATTACTTTGTAACAGTCGGACGATCTGAGCGACTCAACCCTAGAAAGGCGCTAACTCTGTGCTAAATTGTCGCAGCCAAAATATATGTAAATTGTATTGAGAAAAAATTTGGGCGTTCTGAAATTTTCAGGTGCAGTTTTGTAAATCTGTTTCAATGTTTCATAGCTGGGAAGTACGAGCATCATCTCTTTTCTGAAATGCATTATACAATTCAAAACAGTTTTAAATTGCTCTGTGAAGTGCAGCTGTAATTTTTAGCTCCCTGGTGTTCGTTTATACAGTTTGCCAGTTTAGATGTTTCATGGGTTATGCCCAGTTTTCTATTGAGCAGCTTTAGTACATTGGGATACTCTTATGCAACCATATCTTCTTCATTGGTAAGTTCGAAATTGTTAACTACTTGCACTTACAGGAAGAAGTGGATCTCATTTTTCTTAACCCTTATTAGTTGTTTCAATAGTTTTATGTAATTTTTCAACTCTCCTTTGGTTTTTAGGTTTTAGTCTGAGTTTTAAGTTTGAGTTCTCATTTGGTTTTAAGTTTGAGGTTATTTGGTTTTTAGTCTGTCTTAGTTGGTTTCATTTGGTTTTTGTCTAAGTTTTAAGTTTCAGCACTTCAAACTTACTTGCGAAGTAAGAGACTTCAAACTTATAAAATTTAGGGTTCTAAATTTATTTAAAATTAACAAATTAGATATCTAGAAAGCAAGGTGGATTAATGTTAACTTTTAAGTTAGTATTAATTCAAAACATTAAATATTTGATGTTTTTAGACTCATAAGCTATAGTCCATAATCCTTTGTAATCTGAAACTGTGGCTTTGGTGTTAGTGTTTAATAATGGCCCTCCACTTGGTCACTTGCATGCTCCTTGCAAGCACTGTAATAATCATTACTCCCCTTACCTCTTCTGTTGTACAGGCCCTCTACAAATGATGCTCTCCTCACCTATTCTGTTCTACCAGCCCTCTACAAACTACAGCTCACTCATAATGTTCTCCATAGGTGGTCTGCACGCCCCTCACCTCTTAAGATGTGCCAGTTTCTTCATTTGATAGCTCTCTATAGGTGGTCTGCACGCCCCTCACCTTTTAAGATGTGCCAGTTTCTTCATTTGATAGCTCTCTATAGGTGATGTGCCCCTTTCTTTATTTTTCTTCATTTGCTACCTACAGGTGAACGAAAAAATGAGTAACATACTGCTCTACATTGTTTTTTTTTTACACACTTAAATAAACTTATGAGGATTTTTGGTGCAGAAACGTACCTTCCCAGATGCAAAATAAGCAAAATCAGCATCATCTTCAATTGCTTTGTCCAAACGATTATTATAATTGAGGGGTTTTGAGGCTACTGGCAATAGAATGCATGATGGTCTATCTGCAATGACCCACCCATCTTCAATATATCTCCTTGCAAGTTATACCTACATCCTGTGCTCACCGCCCCTTGTGATATGGGATCTAGGTGTGACATAAAAGCTTGGAGAAGGCATGCCTATAATATAACAGTAGCCCCCCAATAATATAATAAAGGGGAAGAGCTATGGCAAGGTGCCCCTTACTTATTGGACCAAACAATTCATCCCCTCAATTCACACTCTCAATTTTGTTATTTTGGCATTTCTCAATATCTTAACAGAAGCAATCAACAAGAGTATGCATTACTATTAAAAGCATGGCTTGGAGCAGAATTCAAAATTAAGTTTCTAAAAGACTCTCCTTGGAATCTTGTTTGGCTGGGGTTTCATCAAAATTTTCCTTTGAATCTTCCTTGGCTGGGGTTTCTTCGTTAGATTTAACGCCTGTTCTTCTTCTTGTGGTGGTTTGATAATCTCTAGCATATGTAGCTTCTCTTTCTACAATATCAAAGCCAAAATCCTTACTAGCAAGGACGCCTTCCCACTGCTTGTGTTTTTCTGTGCTTCCCCACCGCTAGAGTACCGAAAGGGTAGACACTGAAGGGTGAGGCCCCACTTGGAAAAGCATGGAAAACTTCCCATCTTGTAACCAGATCAATTTTTCGTGCCCTTCCCCATATATCGATCACGCTGCCATCCAAGCAAGAATACCTTTGTTCAGAATAATATTTTCTGTGTAGAAAGTCTCAGATTTAGGGTTTCTGATGCACAGATCTCTTGGCGTTCGATCATGAATTCGTTGTACATCGATTCATTGGGAGGAAGAAGCTTCACATCCTACATATCATTCTATTCAATTACATTTGGGCGATAGTAGTTCCTTATTTACAGAAGGTCAAAATGCACTAATCCTAGCATAGCTGGAAAGTATATGAATAAAATATTGAAATGTTCATAAATTTAAACCTATAGCATATTGGCTAAAAGCATAAAAATATTCCAATGGAGTTAAATGCTTGTGGTCGGGCCAATTTTTCTTAAGTTTGCAGAATAAATCCAATCTGAAAAGATCCTCGCAAACCCAAGCAATATATGTATATGTTTGTGCTCCTAAAACCCAAATTTGTATTTACAATAGCAAGCAACTTGCAACATTTTATCTACTTAAAATATTCCACTACCTATGCTCAATGAAATGAGATTTAGGGTTTTCCATCATAGATTCAACACAACAGGAGGAGAGCGTGCTACACGTAAATATTTCAGGAGGAGAGCCAACAACTACAGGAAAACTTACCCCTTCGTGTTGACATCATGCCTTTGTTCTCACATTACATTGCTATG
Organism: Picea sitchensis; assembly: GCA_010110895.2. Taxonomy (NCBI): domain Eukaryota; kingdom Viridiplantae; phylum Streptophyta; class Pinopsida; order Pinales; family Pinaceae; genus Picea; species Picea sitchensis. The sequence continues at coordinate 149,745 of SNQJ01S0027800.1, forward strand.
AGATTAATCACATTTGGCAAAAGTACATTTTTATTGGACAACAAATTTGATAAACAAAACTGAAATCTATATTATTAAGGTTAAATTTCTTTAGATTCCCTAATATTTAGTTACTGATTTTTGGCTTATGTATGAAATAGATAAATTGCAGAAAATAGATAACAATAAAATACAATCACACATCATCCACAAAATAACTTAAAGATTTTTTCTGGGAAACCCTTACTCTATTTTCTTAATGCAAGTACAAAGGAGAAGACACTCTCTACGAGTTACTTGAGACCTGTGGCCTATTTGGCTGCTACAGAACATTAACCCCCTATGCTATGCTCTCTAATTTCTCACTCCTAGTTTTTCTCCTTTGTTATGGAACAAAATACAATAACATAGAATGAAACCCCTTCTCCTCCTAGGGGGCCAGTGTTTAACATAGTTCGATAGCCATCTAGGGGTAGGTTTTTGGCTTCCTCAACCCTTAATTGTTTCTATAGCATCTATGCACTACATCTATAGAAGCAATGTTCTTAGAAAATCTACTACATGGCTTGCCCCACACATCTAAGTAATGGATGTTGACATGACATCCATTCGCACCATGGTGATCAATACAACAGGTCAACTTGCGAGAGACATAACTTTCGCATACGAATTCCGATTGAGGCAACTCTTACATCGTTGGAAAGGCATCGATGTGTAAAATATAGAATATTCCTCCATAGGAAGGTTTGGACCAAAAAAAAGTGTCATTTGATGCATCAAAATGGATTCGAAAGATTTCAAGCGGTTTTTCCCATTCCACTACCACGTAACATCTTTCTATTCAACCACATTATTTACTAAATCTTGTTCCCTTGTTTCCATCTTTCTTTCTTTAGTAGTATAGCCTAGACTTCCTTGGAGTCATCTCACATCCCTAATTGGACACTAAGTTTGTAGTGCCCTTGGGAATGTATGTGAGATCCTTGTGTGCACTGAGACCTTTCCAATATATGCTCAAGATGAAACATTGAGTCCTTTTTGGGAACTTCCCAATCATAAAGTGGAGCTATCCCATTCTACTCCCAATCCTTAAGGCTCTAGTGGTGCTAATACTTACCTGCGGTTCTCCTTGTACTGTAGAGGAGACTTTCCTAGGGACTCCTTATTAGTGCCATTGATACTTTCTCGAGGGCTTCCCATCCTGAAAGTGGGGTAACTCCTCAATATCCTTGGGACAAATGGCATTTACACAATGTGCCACCAAGAATTCATCATGTGGTTCCCAATGCATATTTGTGTTGATTCCAACAAATCCTCAATACATAGAACTAATGCCCCCAATGTTTCCTTAGTGCTTCACACATCATGACCCACTCATTCAACCATCAATGCACTATCACACATCCTTTGTCCACCACTTATAAACAACCACATCACCACATTATCTATCACATCAATAATAGGGTCATACATTAAACTTCAATTTGGTAATGTTTTTATTGATTATCTTATCTTTTGAAGCATGTCCTCTCAATCTGCATGATCTTCTAAGGGGTATGTTCAAGTTGTCAATGATGATGTTGTATCAAAATTCCCAAGTTAATAAAAAACATGTCCTATTCTTGTGGGGCTCAATCACAAATTTAGAGGCCACTATATTTCTTCACCTCTCCATCTTCGATTGTGTCACTATGTTTCTTCTCTTCGATACACATTTACCTCCAACACAATTAGCACAATATAATATTATGAAAATTAATGACTTCCATCTATATCATCATCCTCTTGCAACTGTTCTTTTTTACAAATTTCATCCACCTTTTTTCATCCATTGTTGTTTACCTTTGTTTCTTTCTTCATCATCACCTCAAAGAACTGCATCACATAATGTTAGTGACTTCCCCGAGATGACATTTTCCATTGTCATCTCCACTAACGATGTATAACACACATCCAAAAATTGAACCATGTCCCTATAAAGACATCTTCAATTTTCTTCTTCATGCAATCTATTTTAGGTACTACACATCGGATTTAGTGTAACTAGCAATCTCAACGCTCGAAACCACGCAACATGGAGTCCTTTTGTTACCACATGTTACACCTTCGTCGACTCAACTATTCAAGCAACTTCTTCTCTTCTTCCTCAAATAAAATCACAAAGGCATACTTTTCATTCGAAACCACACAACATTGAGTCCTTTTGCTACCACATGTTACACCTTCATTGACTCAACTATTCAAGCAACTTCCTCTCTTCTTCCTCAAATAAAATCACAAAGGCATACTTTTCATTTTCAACAACCTAGGTCTTCTTATCTTTTTTCTATAGCATCTATGCACTCGATCTTCACACTAATTTGTAGGTTTTTCTTTCTTTGGAATAGTTGAGTCAGGTTATGTTGATAACATCTTCTCTATGACTTTGTTACATGTTCATGTCAATAATCTTTTGTCTACATTTTCATTTTCAATAAACACTTTGTCCTTCCCAAGACTATGAATCAACCCTCTTCTTCATCAATAGACATATATTTTCTTGAACATATTGTTCTTCTTCTCAAGGTTTCTAAAATAAGCTTCCTTATTTTTTTTTTAATGCTTCTACAATTCTTTACAATTTATAATCCTTTCACTTTTCCAAGCTACTATCGTTTTTCTTTCTTACTACTATTGTTGCACCTCTATATTCCTCTACACTTTGAGGAGCTTCAAAATTGTCTCCACTATATTGGTCATCAATCACTATTTCCTCTTCTTCGATCTCTATATGGCTTCTTGGTACATATCTATACATTGTCACATGTGCTTCTTCAAACCTTCACTTCTATCTCCATCATCGTAAGCCTCTTCATCACTATTCTCTCTCTAGGAATTCAATGCCACCTTGGATATCTAGTCACTATTCAATGCAACAATATCTATTAGCATAGAGTGTGTGGGTATTATGTCGTGTCAATGGAGATTGTTAGCGTCGGAAGTCACTCCTGGATTGCTTGCAGGAGCAGAGCCCGACACCCATCAGTTTAATGTCACGATTTGTTTAATGGGGTGATCAAATGGAGATAAAGACTCGAGGAGATATTACTCTAACTCAACGACTGGGTCTGGTACAAAAGTAACAAAGGAGGTCTCGACCTAACTTCAGCCAGTGGGTTGATTAAAAGATGAATAAGTGGAAGACTTAGAAGAAAGGTGAACAAACTACTTTGGGCAATTGGCTTTGGGCAGTTTGCAGAAGAAAGACTCTGAATGCAAGCTCCGCTTGGTTCAGGGTCTCAAGAACTGAAAAGGGACTTGACTGGATCCTCCAATTCCAAGTCACTCAGCGCTGGGAAAATCACAGGAAACGGTTAGAGACAACGTAACTATTACAGTGATCCATTACGACATCATCCTATAATAGCTACAGCTCGACTGGACCTTCCAATTCTGAGTTGCTCTAACACAGTGTAAACATAGGAATGAAAGAAACTGGCATTCATAAAGCAAGAAGTCTCAAAAGTCCATACATAACCAAATTAACAGTGCTTCGTTAAACTTTACAACCGGGAGCTCTGCTCAACCATCGATAGATTACCAATTACAAAGATCGAGTTTATATACTCAGAGAAAATTGCCTCACAGAGGCGCATGCGGTCATCTGAAGCTTGGTGTCCTTTCAGCCAAAATCAGACGGGCTTTCTCGGTCAGAGGCCTTCTTAACTACGCATGGCTCCTGCAGGGGGAGTAGCTAAGCCAGTAAATGTTGATTTAGCGTGTGCAGACCTCCTCTGGCTAGATGAGGACTCGGCATGGCTTCTTTGAAGAACTGGGTACATAGGACTCTCTCGAGCAGACCGCTTGCCAGACCTTCCATACCTTACACTTAATACATGAGGAGAAGTTTCATCTACCCCTTCTCGCCTTTATTTACTCCAAGCGAAGGCCGGGAATGGGATCGTATCGGATGGTATCAGGAGATCGAGACGATCCTTTCGGCAACTAGACTCAGTGCCTCTAGACCCTTTTAACATAGCTCCTTTCTTTCCCATGTGACTATGGGCTATGAACCCGTGCTTATTCCCAAAGCGCTTTCGGCGTTCGCGAATGGAGGGAGTTAATCCATGCTTCTTGAAATTATGACGAGCGAAACGTCGAGACAGCTTAATCTAGCGCCACGCGTCCTTCTAGACTCGACGGTTCAGAATCCTTCTCATGTTGTTGTGGGCTCGGGCCCTGAATGCTCTCGGCTCCTCGCGCATCGCGAAGTAACGAAGCTGCTCTTTGTACCTTGAAATCGCGATGGGCGAAATGCCGAGGCGGATTAATCACGCGCCAGGTGTCTCCTCTAGATGGACGACTGAGATCACCTTCGTGATACTGTGGGCTCGTCATTAAAAGTTCTTTTCACTTCGTGATTCTCAAGCTCATGGGTCAAAGTACTAACACCTCTCGTAACTCGCGGCTTCGCGAGTTGGAGTATCGAACTTTGGCCATCTCCCCTCGCGAGGTCCCGAGACGCGATGGTCAGCGAAGGTTGACCCCTCTGGGCACTTTTCGTAACTCGCAATCTCGTGCAACCAAAGACATGGTTCGTCCCTTGAACTCGCGAACCCCGAGTTCGAAAAACACTGCTGCGCTTATACAGATCGCGATTGGCGCCCCCTTGAATACTTGGCACGACTCGATTAATCTGTGATTTCTCATCAATCCGTTGTTCTGCTCTGTCGCTGAATCCTTTCCGCTCAGGAAAGAACGGCTCGCTCGCTTGATTTTAAGTCCGAGAATGACTTCTTTTGTGTGCTGCGCTTGGGCGCTTCTCGTGTAACCTATAGATCTGAATGCTCTTGTACCCCAGACAAGAAATGTTACTAACATTAGGCTCCATGGAGGATAGAGTCGTCCCCGTGATGCTCTAAGGACTCATTTGCAGTTCCAGTGCCTTACTGTTTGGTTATGGAGTCATTTACTAAGCCGAACCAATAAAAGTAGAAACAAAGAACAGAAAAGACAATATTTACAAAACATAGGAGCCACAGATGGCTCAGACAAAATATTTTTTAAGAAAATGCCCATTCACTGGGCCGCCGAACATTTCTTCACCCTCCAAATCCTGCAGCCGATATGTGTTATTTGAGAAAACTTCAGAGATTTTGAAGGACCCTATCCATAGGGCTTCAAATTTGTTGTGTTTACCCTTGTCTTGTTTAGGAGCATCCCATTTCAGCACCAGGTCTCCTGTCCGAAATCCTTCCTTTTTGGCCTTCTTATCGAAAACCTGTTTGATTCTTTGCCGATGATCCTGAATTCTATCCATTGCCTGCTCCCTGACCTGCTGGACTTCCACTAGATGATGAATCCTTCTGATCATGTCATTGGGTTCCTCCTGCTGGTCTTGGAGGAATTTTGCTACCGGAATGGCCAAATGAGAGGGAAAAATAGCCTCCGCTCCATAGACTAATTGGAAAGGAGAGACACCGATAGACCTCTTCGTGGCTACTCAATCGGCCCACCGAGCAAACTTTAATCTTGAATGTCAGGCCTTCTTGTTGTCTTCCAACAATCTTTTGATGATTCTTATCAGACTCTTGTTAGAGGATTCTGTTAAACCGTTGCCCTGAGGATAATATGGAGTGGAATGAACCAGTTTGATTTCGAACTGCTCATAGAACTTGGCCAATGGCTCAGACCCGAAAACGGTTGCGTTATCGGTGACAATCTTACTTGGGCAACCGAACCTTGTGATGAGGTCTTCCAAGAACCCAATGATTACCTTGTGGGATGCACTCCTGGTAGGGATAGCTTCGATCCACTTGGTAAAGAAATCTGTAGCGGTCAGGATCCATCGGTGCTGGCCACTTGAGGGAGGATGAATTTCTCCAATGAAGTCCAATCCCCACTGTTGAAAGGGTGTTGAAACTACCACGGGTTTTAATGGCAGAGACTTGAGTTGTTGATTTCCTGAGAACTTTTGGCATTTGATGCAAGCTCTGGTTTTTCTGCAGACATCAGGAAATAAGGTGGGCAAGTAATACCCAGCTTGGAGGATCTTATGGGCTGTGGTCTTCCAGAAGTGATGACCCCCACAAAGGCCGCTGTGGAAATCGAATGTAACCTGTTGGGCTTCTTGTGGGTCCAGGCACCTTAAGAATACCCCTAAAGGATCTTTCCAGTACAAGGTTTGGTCGATGAGGCAATATCTTACCGCCTTGAGCTTTAAAGCTCTCGCCTTGCTTTTCTCCATTCCATCAGGAGGCCTCAATTCTTGTAGAAAGTACAAGATATCCTTGTACCAGGGGCATGTTGTTAGTGATAGGGCACCCTGAGAGTCCTTGTCGGATGACTCAGCTTGTGGGTCTTTTGTACAAGCATTTATGAAACCAATCCCCAAAGCTTTGCAATTGGATTCAGCCAGCAACTTGGCCAAACCCTGCCCCTTTATCAACTTGGTGGGCTTAATCTCCAGATCAAATTCTAGGATATTAGCGATCCATTTACCTCTTCTCCCATCTATGTCTGGCTGTATAAGAATGTCCTTCACAGAGGCTGAAGGGATGTATGCAGTGACTTTTGAGTGCAGGACATAGACTCTAAAAGCTTTGAGAGATTTCACTAAGGCATAGGCCTGCTTCTCCATGATCTCGTACCAGAGTTCATCATCTCTCAACGCCTTGTTGTAGAAGGCAATAGGTTGCTCTCGCCCTTGATCATTTTTCTGCAACAAGACTGCTGCTACTGTATCACAGGAAGCAAAGGAAAAAATCAGAAAATCTTTAGAATAATCAGGACTGATTAGCACGGGTGCCTCGGTCAATGCCTTCTTTATTTGGATAAAATACTCCCTGGGTTCGATGGTCCATTTTACTTCATTCCCCTTCCTGAGCATGGTTTTGATGTGTTTCACCAACTCGGCAAAATTTGAGACAAATCTCCTCAGAAAATTTATCTTCCCCAGAAAGGCTTGAACTTCCTTCTTAGATCTGGGAAGTGACAGGGTCTGAAGCGCTTCTACCCTGCCAGGGTCAATCCTTACTCCTTCTGCTGACACTATATGGCCTAAAATCTTCCCTTCCTGCATAGCGAACAAATATTTCTTGGGGTTTAAAGATAGGCCAAACCTTCGACACTTCAGGAAAACCCTCTTCAAGTGGCAATAGTGCTCCTTGTCCGTCCTGGAGAAGACCGTGATGTCATCTAGATATATTACCATGAACTGGTCTTTTTCCCCGATGAAGGCTATGTCCATAGCTCGCTGAAATGTTGCTCCTGCAGTCATCAGTCCGAAAGGCATTTTGGCATACATGAATGTGCCCCAAGGAGTGGTGAAGGCCGTTTTTTCCCTGTCCTCAGGTATGACTGATATCTGATTGTAACCAGAGAAGCCATCAATCATGGATATTCTAGATGCACCTGTGACCTTCTGCAATATGTGCTCCATGTTGGGCAGGGGATAATTGTCCTTCCTTTAGCTCCTGTTCAGGTTCCTGAAATCAACACAGAGTCTGATTTCCCCACTTTTCTTCCTTACCGGGACCAAATTGGCCACCCACTCGGAATATCTCAAGGGGACAATGATTTGGGCATCTAACAACTTCTTCACTTCTTTTTCCATGACATGTAGCAACATGGGATTTATGTGCCTCAGCTTCTGCTTGAATGGCTTGGCCTCTTCTTTCAGTGGGATCTTGTGCTCGATGACTGATGTGTCATACGTCTTGAGGTCTTCGTAGGTCCATGCGAACACATCAGCAAACTCTCTCAGCAACTTGGTATATTCAACCCTCTGCTCCTTGGTCAAACTCCTTGACAGCTTGACAAACTTAGGCTCCTCTGGTGTGCCAATGTTGCACTCAGCTATGTCAACATCATCACCTAAAACTCTGCCTTTTACTGCCACATCATTCCCATCAAACAATCTCTCTAATGGGACCAGTCCCCTTGGAATGTGATTGCTAGGCAACTGAATAATGTCATGCTTTGCTATTTTACTCAGCAACTCACCCCCATCCAACCTTTCCTCAGAGATGAAATCTTGATCGATATGCAGCTCTGAAAACTCTTCGATAGTCTCTAAGAATTTCTTGATCTCAAGATCATCCTCAAACACCTTCCAATGCTTTACATTGTCAGGTATGGAGGGCCTGTATTTTACTTCTACATCATACCTGAGCTTGGGCGGCAAGGGTACTTTGAAATTACTTGCTGATGTAGCCAAAGAATCTGCCATCGTGTTTTCCTCTCTTGGGATGAAAGAAATGTTAAATGCTGAGAAGAAACTGTCAATTAGATCCCATACCTCATTTCTATAACTCCTGAGTCGAGGATGCTTGGCCTGATAAGCACTTCTGATCTGTTGGATTACCAACTCGGCATCTTCAAACACTGATACCTCCTGAATTCCCATTTCCCTTGCGGCTCTTAATCCTAGGATAAGAGCCTCATACTCTGCCACATTGTTGGTGGTTTCGAATTCCAGCTTATATGACAGGGATATGGTCTCTTGAGCAGGTGACACGAAAACCACTCCAGCTCCAGCGCCTTCTCGAGAACAGGCTCCATCAAAAAAAAATTTCCAGATGGGGGTGATGGAGGGAGGGACTTCAAGGGAAATGGTGGGCTGCTTTCTGAGTTTAAGAGGAGGCTCGAGGGCATGGGTGAGTTGTAGCAAACCGGAGCCTAAATCAATGTCTAAGGCAAAAATGGGATGATTGGTCGGGTTGGCTTCATCACTAATTATGTAGGTCAGTTGGGCTTCTCTGTATAGTCTTCTGTGCTCTCCTCCAAACACTGGGATAGTAGCATATGTGAGGTCCATCTGCAAGGTTCCCCCCAGTCTTTTAATCCACGATCTTGACAACAACATACCAAATTTTGGGGGGACATCATCCACTACAATATCCATGACCACACTTTTCATAGGCAACTGAAACAAGGTCACAACCAAGTCTTTGATAACCCCGAGACATTGAACCCTCCTGGAGTCAAAAGAATAGAGGTCATGATAGGCTCGGGTGACTTCTAGTCCTAACTCTTCCATGACAGTTTTGGGCATGAGGTTGTGGGAGGCCCCTGAATCCATCAAGCAGTTGTGCAGCACTTTATCATGTATGTTCAAGGATGTGTAGAAGGGAGGGGATGAATCATCTCTATCTTCCACCATGGGACCTAGGACAACTGTTGGCTTTTCATCTTGGAGGTTTATGGAATCTGTGGGAAGGCATGAGGCTTCAGACTGTAGAAGNTCTAGTCCTAACTCTTCCATGACAGTTTTGGGCATGAGGTTGTGGGAGGCCCCTGAATCCATCAAGCAGTTGTGCAGCACTTTATCATGTATGTTCAAGGATGTGTAGAAGGGAGGGGATGAATCATCTCTATCTTCCACCATGGGACCTAGGACAACTGTTGGCTTTTCATCTTGGAGGTTTATGGAATCTGTGGGAAGGCATGAGGCTTCAGACTGTAGAAGNCTCCATGCTTAATTAGCTCGGTGAGGGGCACAGGGATTCTGATCTTTTGAATTTCATGCTCGAAATTAAAAGAAGATGTAGGCTTTGGAATTTCTCTTATTTCAGGAATAGGATTCTGGGTAACGGGAGAGAGGGGTTGGGTTCTCTTACCTCTATGACTGTCTCCTGCTTCATCGGCAAATTTCTCTGTCCTGGTGGACTGCTCAGGAACACCAGGTGCTTTAGCCTTTTTCTTTGACCTCGGATCATATCTGCCTGGGCTGCCACTCGCCTTGTCTCCCTTGCTCAGTTCATTTAGCTGAATGTCCAGGAGGGACTCCTCATATGCAGATTGAGTGAGATGAGGAAAAGGAGGAGTGTCTTCGAAGCAATGGATTTTAGGATCAAGCTCATCTGTTTCCCCTTCTTCACCTTCGGCCACAAAATTGTTCTGAAAAGGGGCCTGAATCTTCTGGTCGTCTCTCTCTCTTCCCCTTTCTCTCTGCATAGTCGGGGGAATTGTGTTGTTTGGTCTCCTGAAACCTCCTCCTTTTTCGGCGTTTTGTGGGACTTTGTATGCTTGCCTCCCTTCCATCCTCATTCTCTCCATCTCTGCAGATAGAGACTTCACCATTCTGGTCAGTTCATCCACTTGAGGGTGGGGCAACGACGAGCCAGAAGTCGAGGCTTCTGACCTTCCCTTCCGCCTGTCTGCGTCGGTCTCGCTTCTCAGTCTATCGGCTGCTAACACGTTGGATTCCACTTCTATGGCCGCATCTTGCATTTGAGCCAAAGAGGTGGCTCTTCTTTCTCTCAGTAGTAGACAAAAATCGGGGCCAAATGCACTAGCATAAGAGATCTTGGCCGAGGCTTCTGAAGGCTTTATCTCGGCAGGGATTTTATTATACATCTTATTGAATCTTTTGGAGAAGTATGAGACAGACTCTCCTTCCATCTTTTTTAGAGACCCGAACTCTGTCATGTAGTACATGAAATCTTTCCTATCGCCCCACTGCCTCAGGAAAGCACTATCCAGGGCTTCAATCCCAGCAATAGATCCCAGGGCCAATCCTCTGAACCACTTCCTCACCTCGCCATCCAGGCTCTGGACAAAGACCCTCATCCAGACATCTTCATTTTCAATGTTGAGGTTGTCTGCATAACTATAGAAAGCAGCCAGGTGCTCTTCGGCAGTTATGTCTCCTTCCCCAGTGAACTTGGGCATATACTTCAAGT